>JAMKCH010084901.1:0-112343 GCA_023653785.1 Ophioderma brevispina | reverse complement strand
CCAAACTAATAATTATTCCGTGCAATATTCAAAATGTCAGCGCCCAGCACGGACGACTGGTTTTGAATGGGCTTCACCCCCTTGGGTACGTTTCTCATTACACAATACCATACCGATAGTACTAAAATCGATAAGGTACGTGGAAGTCTAAATTAAAGTAAAAAACTGAGGCTATTGGATTTCTATTTCTTAATTTTGAGAAGGTGATTAATCCGTAGGCAAGCGGCAAACTTGTGATCGAAATTTCCATCTTTTGCCGTCAATCTCGACATTGCGGACATTGGGAACTTTGTTCCTTTGATATTCCTAAAAATAAATTTCACGTGATAAAATACCGCACCTAGATCTAAGTACATAATCATCTACGCGCATGGGAGACCTCCCCTATCAGTGACAAAAACTAAAAGGAGAAGGAGGAGAAGAAGAAGAAGAAAGATTAGAATCTGTGTGAAACGTCTTATGGCCACCAGGTAGCTTTGTGTGTTTTAAAGCACGATTCGTACCTGCGAGTCCGTCAGGATCGGATGGTAATAAACCCTTGGCTTGGTAAAGGTGCACTCTCAGTTGGTACTTCGCCACTATGAACAAATAAATTCACTTTTCACAATTAAGTTACACTTATAACACATTGTAGCTTTAATTTTAAACCAAAGGTCGCCAAAGACGATGGCTATAAAGAAATCTTACATTTTGATATACCAATTCGTCTAACACTTAAGTGGCCAATTGGGGATGTTATTTTTTTTCGCAATATCCGATTTACGGAGGCGATTTTGGAATCGAGATTATTTTTTACTTTTAATGCGTTTCAAGTCGGCCATACCCTTAATGAGTTAGTTAAGGACCCATGGACCCCTCGGGCACTAACGAAGTCGGCTATGAGCTGTAGCCATTTTCGCCATTATGTGCACGCAATTATTCGTAACATTATAAATAAACAATAAACACTGTCATTGTGGATCTTGCAATATCGTTACTGTACAAATTCTAATGGGAAAATGGCGTGTATTTTTCCCATTAACAGCCAATACAAGATTGTCTAAAATGGCAAGTGTTGTGCTAAATATATGTAATGCAGGTACGGTAGAGTAAATAAAAGCATGAAATTTGTTTCCTGAGTGTCTGATGTAAGTTCAAATTTCAATAGTATTTCCGTCTTTTTTACCAATTTTTGCGTGCTTTAAAAACAATAATTTGCCCATTTACAGCCCAAACAATAAAACTAATTTTTATTTGCCGGTTTGTACTGCGTTATCATCCCTCACATGTGATATAAATTTCGTGCAAATATTCCTTCAGTAAATTTTTAGGGGTGAGGGGCAAGAAATAATTCTAAATGCGTAATAATTGTTGTGTTTAAACGATATTTTCTCATTTCAAAGCCGTTGCAGTCGGAGAGTCAAGGTTGTTTTTAATGTTATTGTATGAATGGAATTAGCACCCAAACCCGCAACACATCAAATCCTTAAAATTGGCTCGGCTGTACCTAGGCTATATTTATTCATTCCGGGGTTTGAATGGGGCCTCGCTGTCATTTTCTTGGTCTTACTTACTATTTCTGCTCCTGATAGATCCTATAGATCCTGTGGATCCTATAGATCCTATGGATCCTATAGATCCCGAGGCGAACTTGTGCTTCATCTGCCAAAAACAATATCATACAATTAAAAACTGGATGCTGAGTAATAAATTTGTCTTAAATGACTGTAAAACTGAGGTGGTTCATATTTCATCCCTTTTCTACTATACAGAGCCCATTCCTTCCATCAATGTGGACGACTCTGAATTGGGAGACGGTTATCTGCACATATCCCTCTGCTACACGGGCTGTTTCACTGTCCAAAAAAGCGTGATAACATAAGTCCGGTGCTAGAGGATCTACATAGGCTCCCTATGAAGATACGCATTGATTACAAACTTATGTTACTAACTTTCAGAGTACTGAATAAACATCAAACTACTTAGATGATCTCATTACTATTAATCAGCCTATACGCTCTCTTCAATCCAATGCTTCTACAATTCTACAGCGGAGGAAGGTCAACACCGTCACATATGGTGAATGATCATACATGGTGCCGTCACATATGGTGAATGACTATATATGGTGCATATGTAGCTCCGGAGCTTGGTATCGTCTCCCATCACATATTAAAAATGCCAGCACACTGCAGCGTTTCAAGACTTCACTCAAAATTCCTTTGTTTAGCAATTAATTTTTCTTGTATATATTAAATTGTATTTTTTGTATATTAATTGTTATTTATTTGTTAAGCGCATTGGGATCTGACGACGGAATGCGCTTTATAAGAGTGTTATATTACTATTTTTGCTACTACTACTAATAAACCACCCCACTAGGCCATTTGAATTATGGTGGGCACACAGAACACTGCAGCAATTGGCTAAAGCTTTTAATGCCTTGTGTTGTATCCCCTCTGAAAAGAGTCCCAGTTGTGTCCCTAATACTCTAAAACCTTTTGGCGTATATCTTACTTAAGGAGTGGTGCTGCGTGATTTCGTGTGCACTATATTCCATTAATATATTTGTTTAAAAACAGACTCCGAAATTTATCAATGTAATTTTGTAGTGTTGGTGCTGGTGCTGCATGGAAACTTAGGCTTGGTGGTGGACGCATCTCCCTGATGGCTGGAAGTGCTGCCGACCGGAAAATTTCAATTGACGGAGCATATACTGCTGAGGCTGAAAGTTTATTCCACATGCAGATTGCCCTCAGAAAGTAGGAATATCCGTAAGCATCGACAATTGAGTTTGGTTGTTGATATCTAAGACAGTGATGGCTGCGGTTGGCTAAGGTGGCCAGTTGGAGATATGGTGCAAACGGAATATGCGCAAGGTGAAACTGGATTTTATAAAACATGATGGATTGGTTTAACAAGCGTCTTGTATGTAATGCGTCCCATGCAAGATCTTGAAGGAGTGGTGTTACTTGAGTAGTTCTGCGGTAGTATGAGTGTACAAAGCGAGCTGCTTGACGCTGGACTTGTTCTAGACGGTTAATATCAGTCTGGGTATGAGGATTCCATGCTTCTCCACCGTAAACAAGTGATAGATAAGCTCTTGCTTCCACATTTTTACTGCATGGTGACAAAGTTCTCCTAAACATACCTATGGTACGGCTAGCCTTGCAAACGACTTTCTGGCAATGATTTGTCCACTTCAGGTCATCCGATATTGTGACACCAAGGTAATCGTGCTGATTTGTTCTGTGAAAAACTTCTCCCTGGATGTTATATTGATGGAGGCTAGGAGTGATGGACATAACTGCACATGTTTCCACATTGAATCTCATCAGCGAGGTGTCGGCCCAGGTAGCGAATATATCAAGATCTTTCTGCAAGATGATGTGGTCAAATGGACTGGAGATCGACCTTGTATATATCTGTTCATCAGGATAATAGAACGGATTTGTGAGTTGAGCTGTTCACTGACGCATTTATGTACAACAAAGAAGAGTGCTGGGCCCCGAGACCGCGGCTTGCGGTACGCCGCGATATTACATCCATCCAACTGGCGTGGTACCATTTACTGACGACGGCCGCTTTCTATGTTGAAGAATGATTTACCCATCTCAGAGTAGGACCACCGATGCCATAATGCTCCAACTTTACTGCTGCCATCTACGGTGGGTACATTGTAAAAATGGCTTTGCTAAAGTCAAGCAAAATAAGATCGGTCTGAAAATCAAGAAGTTGAGGTGACTTTTTAACAATTTTTTCCAGAAAACCCGCGTTGGTTACGATTCAAAGATGTTATTGTGGTGAAAAATGTTTGGCAATATGGCTCAGTACTACTTGTTCCAGAATTTTACAGAAAAGACATGTAAGCGAAATTGGTCTTCTTCCCGGGATCGGTCTTTTTGGTCCTTTTTTTACAGTGCGCTGTTACAGTGCTCTTACGCCAGCAGGTCGTCCAGATATGACACCCATATCGTATGAATGTTGGAACAGAAATTGCATGACAGGGGCGATTTCCTGTGCAACCGTCTTGAGGAGTCCTTTCTTAGCCGGAATCTCGTCAGGTGGTCCGCAAGCTTGTTTGGATTTATGTTTGCGAACGACTTTTTGCTACGCCCCTCCACGAACAATGATGGTTAAGTTGTGTTAATTGGTTGGATAGTGAGATGTTTCTTTTTGGCTTGGAATATTATCAGGGTCCTCTTTGTTGAAAATGCTTTCCCCTACTTCCTCTCTTGATATAGTCTGGTGGGCATGACGCGCTGAGTTAGATCTTGTTGGCGAATTTTCCTAAAACAACCATCGTGTTGATGTTTTGTATCTCTTGCTTTGACCCACAACCTATCACGCTTTCTGCATCTGTCGTTTGGATATTATAATCAAACCATGGTATATAACGTTTAAGGGTGCTAGGCACGATGAGATCTTTCCGAAATTTTTTCATTGAAACTCGGTATGAACAACTTCCATCGATGTAAACCAACATCCAAAATAAAAATGGGGTGCCCGACCTGTTTTTCATATACTACTGATCAAAATACCTATTTTTTGCCTTTTTGATCAAAAATTTAAAGTACCCAAATCTTATGGAAATTTGATTTTTACGGAAGACATTTTTAATTATAAAAAAAAAAATTCTTGCTCGAAATTTTTTGAATGGAATTTTAAAATTAATAAATTGGCCCCTACTAGAAGCTTCATTAAGAATAAAAAAGAATGGGTCACCGAACCACTTTTCTCAATAATGTAACCAATAGCACACTTTGTTTTAGTGGTTCCAAATTGTGAGAAAACTGTCTATGCGACATTCAGAGGCGGTCACACAAACGCACATAGGGTTACGGCGATATCAACCTTCTAATACTCCCGCGTCATCGACACCGCATTTCAGAATATAGCCATTTCCTATTTACTCCTATAAGTTTTGGCTTTATTATGGGCAGACTTCTCTGAAATCTGGGAACATTGGAGTATTGAACAAAAACCGTAAAACAAGAAAGTATGGCTCAAACCCCGTTAAAAACCTGTAAAGTTTATGGAACGTCGGAGTATTTTACGCATTCGTACCCAACACAACAACGCAAATACTATAATAAATCGTTTGTCACATTTAACCTACTAGTTAAATTGAAAAAATTGCACACACCGACGCGTAATTTTTAAGAACGGCAAAATGCACCTCTCACCCCCCTCCAATTCAAGGACAAAACTTGTAAAAAAATGCTTGAATTCAAATGATAGTAAATATTAATGTATTTTCAATGTCTTATTCCCGTATCCCTTAAGCACTATCAAGTATTATATCCGCCAGAGTAAAATTTGCAGATAGTTTAAGGCGTGAAGGCTAACGTCTGTAGAATTCTCATACGTTCCTTTTTCCAACTGAGAAGTTAAAAGAAAAGGAAGAAAACAGCAGTGGTTAAAGATAACGAATTCCATTCAATTAATGTGTTTGTCGAAAGTGTCCGTTCCGGATAATTAGACTAATATACTTATAACCGATTTTGTCTTTATTCTGCGTTGGGTTCGATCACTTGCAGGGTATATAGAATACCAATACGGTTCCCAGAACATTCAAACTCTGATTTGGATGAGTGTTTGTTACAAAAGGAGACCTCAAGAACGGAATTATGGATCGCCTCAATTCTAGACTTCCCGCCGTGTTGTAATAGCGGTTTTTTACGTTGGGGTTGCCTTTTCAAATTAAAGGTGCATTTCAATATCACTAACACCTATCATTTGTTTTTTTTTTAGGTCCCTATCCTCGATAAAAGGTTAGTTCCAAATTTAAAGTAGTCGATCCGGATGTGCCCCTAGCCACTGTTTTCATCTATCCGTAAACGAAACAAGAAAATTCTTGCCCGATATATCATTTCGCACGTAGAAATTGGGGGCACACATACCTTAAAGCATGAGATCACATAATATAGCTCGGCTTGTTTATTTACAATTAACTTAGAAATGCTATCTTCAATTTGAGTGGGTGGTTTTACCACACGAGCAGGCTACAGATAATTAATATCGGTCCCTAAACATGCTGCGAGGAAAACACTAGAGACTAAAAGATCGGAGTTGTTGTTTTGCCTAGCTAATATCGTGTCATATTGGCTGGGCAGATCCAATATATTTGAGTAGTGGATACCGTCGCACCTACCCCCCCTTTTTTACGATAAAAATTTGGACTGACCCTCAATATGACACGATAATTAGATAGGCAAACAACAAACCTATCTTTTATTCTCATTCTTAGTTAGTTTTGGTTGTTAATCACCAAAATAGTTTTTATATTTCAATAATATTAGTTTAAAAAACAAATATTCCCCCGCTGTAAAAAATGAACCAACCCGTACTACCTCCGTGCACTGCGTCCTTATACACTCGCGCGTAAACACTTGCGAGGAGACGCACTATCCTAATAATCATCGTCTCATAACGATAGGCACAACCAATGATCTTGCGTGTTTGCTTTAAACCCCGCCCACTGAATAAAATAACAATATTGGATTCTATTCCTACAATTTTTTACACGAAAAGACATTGTACAAACTAATACGTTCGTAGCCTCGGGGGGAAATATAACAACCTAAAAACCTCATTCACCATTATTCATCCCGAGTCCTTTTGGATAATTTTCCCCGGTTTTTTTCCTGAGGGTGTTGGAATGGGAGTCTCTGGTCTTGGCATTTTATTTTGACCGTCCACGTTCGGGCCATCTCGCTCCTCCATAGCTTAGTTGCGCATATAGACCATCACGGCGCAGCTTCTGATTGTTTACACGCGATCCCACTCCGAACGCCACGCAAGCATTTTGGTTGGAAAATACAACTTGGAACAGTGCCATATCTAGTGCGCGGAGCTAACGTGTCCTAGCCTCCTTAAGCGTTTGCCTCTACTGATCTTTGAAGGCACGTGTAAATGCATAAGCCTTAATAATGAAATCCATACAATGGGCTCAGACAAATGAAATGCAAAGACAATATGGAGAGATAGACTGTAAGATTCTTGGTGTGACCTGATATTCAGTCTGAGGGAGAATCCGCTCGAATTAATTTCCGGCGGTCTAACAATTTTGGTACTGTTGGATGCCTTTTTAAATCATCTATCACCTATCCAAAATCGCCAAAATCGGCTTTTGGGGCATTTTTTTTTTAAGGCAGCTAAAGATTGTGGCGTTTTTTTAAACTTAGCGGAAATATACTTCTAAAAACAACTCTGGGTTAAAAGCGTGACGCGTAGTGCGCAAACGGACATGCGACGCTGCAAAAACGCAAATAACGCTGGCATCAAACGTGACGCGTTTGCTGCGTCTGGGGGGGGGGTGGGCATTGGCGCATGTTAATTTCAAATGACTGATATTTTCATACGCTGCGACTTTCGTGATGATGGGCATAATTTATCATTCCTGGTGCAAATAAAACTTCAAGGGCAAATGTGTTGTATGTGTGTGTGTTTGTTTTGTTGCGTGTGCATTTGCGTGTTGTGTCTAAATGAATCGAATGAGGTGCAAGTTACATAGTCGATTTACGTAAAATTTAAAGAAATGAACATTTTCTTACAGTCTCATTGTTTCATTGCGGTGTTTTCTTTTCATATTTAAGAAATATCCCGAGAAATATTAACTGATATTAAACATGAATTAAAAACATTTTTTATTTATTGATTATTTAAATGTTATTTATTTAATTTTGTAGGGAACGTGTTCAACGAATCAACGCTTTGCAGTGTTGCAAAAAGTCGGGAGCACAGGAACACCGCTCGGAAAATAATGTACAGAATGGGGAACTACTCCAATGAATAAAAAAAGTCAAAAGGGTGAAAATAGATAAAGAGATTCTTTAAAACGCTTCATACCATGAACGTTATCAGCTGTTATCGAGCAAGTTCCAATAAATTTCTATTTACAATCAAATAAACCTGTTAAGTCTAAGGGGAAACCTGATGAAGTCCTAGTGAAATCCTATAGACGTAACAGACTAGGTTCGTTATGGGTACACAATTTTTATACGTATAAAAAAGCCTAAAAAACATCGGTCAGTCAGGAGATGAAAATTATCATTTTCTATAAACATGACTGTGATCTTATGCAGCCCCCCCCCCCCCCACCCCCCGGCCCTGCCGGTTAACTGGATTTTTTAATGGTTGTGGCTTATCACAATGGGACGGAAAAGTTCACTTTCATTTTAGTCGACGTTGGTTATGTTGGTTATTCTATTTTTGTCCCTTGTGTTAAGATGGCATAATTAAAAAACACCAAAACTCGACAACACATGGCACATGCCCTAGCCAGGAATTTATGCGGGGGGGGGGGGGTTGCGGATTTGCCAGAAGCGGACCTTACTTTGCGTACAAAAAAAAAAATTCGGCCGCTGCGTCTCGCCGTTGACCCAAAATTTTTCAAAAACACCGTCGTCTCCAATTCTGAAGACGGAGGGGGATGGTTGGGGGTTGGTCGGTGTAGGGTTGGATGGAAAAAAAACTTGTGCAGCGTGAGAACAAACAATTTTCTAACAACGGCAACGTAACCCTTAAGACAACTTTTTCATTGAATACACGGACCCTTAAACATGGCAAAGTCGGACCTTCCTAAAACAATAAAGCGGACCTTGGTCATTTTTTTGGGGGTGGCGTCGCCCCCCCCGCAATACACCCGCCTGGCTACGGGCGCGGCGGGAGTTACAAGCAAAGGCACTCGTACAAGAATACAAAACGAACAATCGGTAGAGGTATGGGCATGGGGGGAAATATGGATATGGTAATTGAAAAATAATTCGCACACGCATTGGGGGGGGGTGGACTAGGACATAATAGACATAAGGGATGAACTGCGTCGATCAAGACGATATTGTATGAGAGTTGCATGGGTATTGCGTAGTCATAGATGTAAGTACACTGGCCAAGAGGTGTACGGCACAAACTCTGTAGGCCAGTGCACTTGTATCACGCAAGGGGTACACCTTACGCGGATATCGAAAAATGAAAAATTATGAAAAATTCGCGCGACCACGTATCAAATAGGGGACTAGACAGGAAAACACTTTAATTAATATATTAAACGATAAATGGGGGCGTGTGGCAGTTTAATACACAATAGGCACGGAGTGACAGGGGACTGGGTGGTCCGCCTAATCCTAAGACACGTGGTGCGCTCGTGAGTGATAATTCCAGCACGGTCTGATGTCAACCTGTCCATCCAGCAACCCCCTCTCCCCGCCACCATAAGTAAGGAGTCAGTTAACATTAATGTACTTGATAAACATGTTGGTAATAGGACCTGTATCTTGGCGAATAAGGCGGCGGACTGTACCCATGGGATATGTGAATAAGTGGAGAATGTATAACAATTCAGGTCCCGGAATAAGCGCAGGTCAGGAGGATTGCGGATTCCCACTATAACCACAAAAGGGGAGGATAAAGTGGTGGGTCCACTAAGGTTTGCTCTGATTTGAGTAGTAAACAATCCAAGATTTACAGCGCAGAAAATGAACAATAAAGTTGCACGACATTGGGTGAGTGGGCATGACTATCAAAAAGTCCAACTAAAGGGGGGGATCATAGCGTTACAACTTGGAAAAAAGGGGGGTAAAAGAGTCCAAATTGTTCCAAAAAAAGGACTCCGCGAGTGTGGTATGTGCAGTTGTGGTGGGTGGAATAGGGAAGGTTGTGGGGGGGTGGGGTAGGTCCACGTTATACACTTTTGTCGTCCAAAAAAACATTTTCGAAGTGTCGACACCCGCGCTCCCCTCAAATAACAATCCGTGCAGGAACGGTCCATTGTACACGTTTCACAGGAAATACGATTACGTCACCAGAATCTGTCATGCTGCTCCTTTTGGCTGGACATGTTGGAATAGTGGAGTGTCACTTACATCATGCGGCTGTCATGCGTCGCCATGTACGAAAGGTTACATATAGAGATCCATCGTACAGTGTGAGTGAGACTGGCCTCCAGAGCCCAATCATTTTATGTAATTCTGTATTAATATATAAAAAAAATGTTGTTCCAAACTAACTTCCGAAAAAGTACGCGTGTATTTCTCTTTTGCTTGAGTTTACCGCATTGCGGTTTATTTTGAGAAATCATTAAAAATGTGTTTGTGTGTGGGTTTTGTTTATTTATTAAATTTTACTGGAGAAACCTTTTTTTTTTTGTTCACAATCTATATGTTACAGAGGCGCACATTTAATGAAACCAATCTGTAGTTTTAATAAATCTAATTTTTCTGGTCCATTCATTGTTATTGCAACTGATAACAATATAAACAATAAAATCAGTGTATAATCGTCTTGGATGAAATGGCCCGTTTGGTGTGATATTTGTGGAGTGTAATAATCTTCGATAACTTACCCACGCACTGTGCGACGTTTGACTTGTGTAGGGTCCAACATTTTAATTTGTTTGTCTTGTGGTGACTTTTAATGTCTTTTAACGCGAAAATGCCTCACTATAGGCTATCATCTATCCCACCTTTCTTCTGATGGGTCAACACATGCCCAAGAAAAAAAAGACAACAAAGAAAAGGCAAACAAAACGAAAAAAGCACCAAGATAGACCCCACACACACTTAACTTGCCTTATAAAGTCTTTTATGATGTGCATGCAATTTTATGCGCCGCGTAAGAATATCAGTCAGATGAAAGTAACATACGCCAATGTCCATTAAACGCAGCAAACGCACAGTCTGACGCCGCGATATTAGCAGTTAATCAACCGGCCGCATTACCATTGCGTTTGTACGCGTCACCGTTAACCGGACTGTGTTTTTTGAATTCTGTTGCCGCTACTTTAACAAAAAGTGCAATATGTAGTCTGCTCGTATCAACTTATTCCCCAAGCCGATTGGCCGAACTTTTAGATATGTGATAGGCAATTAAAGCTGCATCCGACAGTACCAAAATTGTCGACCGGGGGGAGGAATTAATTCCAGCTGCTGGCCTCTTCTCGCTCTCACGACGGAACTATGATGGAAACAGCCGACTATAGAATAGTGGGTCACTTGAAAGATCTTTACCTGCTGGTGTTGGTGATGTCGATCGTCTAAAAGAACGATTCGCCGAGTCGGAAGGTAAGTTTGAATTTAATGTCGCTGGAGGTCATGCTTTGCTAGGGTAAGACGTATTTTCGTGAGGTCCGCTAACCTCCTATGCTCTGGTGGGGAACGACGAAATTGGACTAATATGAAACTGCGACCATGGATTGATATGAACTGTCCGATTTGATATCATTTTTAAACGACTGAATGAACTGAACTTTATCACTGATCGCTACTTTCCTCCTGCATCCGACTGAATATTGCGCGGAAATTTGGGAAATCACACGGAATATGGCAACCAAACAAAAACCAGTATCAAACTCGTGCGGCGGGAAACTTAACAAATGCATCGAACAACGTGAACCCCAGCAACAACAAAGTGCAAGGCAACTATTATCTACAACACCAACATCTACAACAGTGTCAGAAAATCAAGCTGAAGATTTAGTACGCAATATAAAAACAGTTGATAATTGAAATGAAAGGAGAAATCAATGACACGCTATCAAAATCAATAAGAAATGAATCAATCTGCGTCCAGAGCTAACTGGTGTGAAAGACAAGGTAAACAACATTGAACAGAAATTGAAATGATATAGCACAGGCGCTTGAACGACCAAGATTAGCGTTTAGCAACGGTAGAACAAAAATACCAGAGCTAAAAGACAGAACTGGGCTGCAAAAATTCGGGAGTTAGAAGAAAATCTAACGCTGAAAGAAATACATGCCGAAAACTCAATCTTTTTTTGATAATGGCATACCCGAGCGTCCCAATGACACATTTTGAAACTTTATTTGAGTTTTCCAAGAAAAAATGGTCATGCAGCGGGAGGATGCGGAGGTAATAAGTGTTGTCAATGCCATCGACTCCAATCTCGTAACAGACGTCATTAATGGTGTCATCCCCCTGCCGTCAATTATCAATCAATTTCTCACAACATTCTGATAGGAATTACTTTGGAAACCAACAAAGTTAAAGGTAGGCATTTACTACGACTTTTAAAGACTTGCCGCAGAGATGAAGCGCGAACGGGGACGACTGGCTGCCATTGCATCGGACCTACACAGAGGGTAAGAGCACACGACTCGGTGTAAAAAACTAGCGTCAAACGGCAGTTTAACCCAAGCGGATAGAGTGGACCTAGACTGGTAGCATAAGAGACTCAATGTACCCCGACTGAATGTCCATGGTTAGTTATAAATTCTACTCCATGCTGGTGATATGGCATGGATTAAAAGAACCATGAAAATTGAGTAACTGCCATTATAGTAGATAAACTTCATGAACAGAGAAGTAAATGAGAGTAAAAGTAAAACTCTCAAATAATGTTTGAACTTAAGATATAATGACTGTAGTAATTGCAAAAATATATTTTTACATATCATGGCTATAAGAGATTGGAATTCTATACCCCTAGTTAATGGTCAGGATTTTAAACTGAATGTTTTTCTTATAATTAAGTACTTTGTCTTTACCAATAAGCTACAAAAAATTAACTCATGAGTTCAAATCGTGAATCGAAAGGAATTTTAATGCAAATCCCAAAAATTTGGTGAAGCAAGTGACTGGAGACTTTTTTTGTGGAACTGCAAATTCCCCTCCAGCAGATCCTCTTGAAGACTCATTTAATTATGTATGTAGTTTATATTTCAATAGATCCATTTAGAAAAACAAAATGGGTAAGTTAAATTAGAATACTATTTTTGGAATCCAACATCTGGTTTCTTGTATAAAACATTTCATATCCAATTTTCCTTTTGCACCCTAGTAGCCACAAACATTTTATAAAAATGGTAGATGTGACTTCAGTGCCTCTTCCTTGTAACTTTCAATTCACTTTAAACAACAAAACAATATAAAAAAAAGTAATTTACAGAAACTTAGTACACCCAGAAAGAGTAATTTTGAAACGTTTTTTTTTTTCTTTTAGTGAAAACTCTTCACGTTAAAGGACCTCCACAGAACTTTTTTCACATTTTAGTGTTTTCATTGAATTTCGGTTAATAATTATCCTTTTATTTGTTGTTAAAGTACCATGAAGAATCCATCTGTAGTACTGTTTTTCTTTTGGTCTATTATGTGTGTTTTTAATGTATTTTCTTAACCCCTGGCAGCAAATGTAAGACAATGCATTTACAGTTGATTAGATGTTTAACTTGGAATATTTGTAAAAAATAATCCTTCAAATAATTGTTATACATGCGATATACGTAACATGAGGGACGAAAGTATTGGGTAAAAAGAACTTGTCAAAAGAGTAGGAAACCAATTGCAAAATATGTATTAATGCAGACAAAATTCTGTAAAACACTTAGAATAGATATATGTATGAATTACAATGAAATGATTGTATCCAAGTCATTTCCATGAACTGCAGAGGTTTAGGTGACAATAAAAAAAAGAATTGACGTTTTAAACTATCTTAAGACCCGAAAAAAACCATTTTCAATCTATGTCTCCAAATACGCAGTATTGTTAATAACCTAGAAGCGATTATTAAAGATGAATGAAAGAACTAAATATATGTATTCAAAAAATCACAATCTAGAGGAACTGCTATTCTTTCCAACCAAACTATTGATTTGCTAAAATACTGATGAAAAAATAGATCCAACGGCAACTGGGTGGCCCTAGATGTCCAAATTCACGAAAATAGAATGACGCTGATTACAATTTACGGTCCAAATGGAGACTCTCCAGCGTTCTATCGAAAAATAAAACTATAACTGACGATTTCATAACCCTCACGTGATATAATGTGCGATTGGATTTAACACAAACATCAGGATTATGATAATTAAACTATAACATGTCAATAATCCAAACGCGAAACAAGCGGTTATTTCTATCAAAGAAGAATTATAAAATTAGTGATCCCGGCGTCTCCACACCTACGCAGGAAGATAATACATGGAGGAGACCAACCAATTAAACGGGCCCGTCTAGATTTGTTCCTAATATCAAAAGACTTCTTAACACTCACTAAAAAACAGACTCATACCGGGCTACAGAACAGACCATTCAGTAGTTACGCTTTTCCTTAAACTTAACCCTATTAAAAACAAAGGCAAAATGTTTACGAAGCATAGATAACTGCCCCCTCCCCTTGCTGATATGACATATATAAATTTGGTTAAATAAAAGATTAGAGTTCAAGAAACGTTATGCACTTTTTCCGTACAACCCAGAAATATTGAAATATTCCAATAGATGAAATCCAATTCAAATAATGAACCAGTTTTTTTCGAGTTACTAATGCTTGCCATGGGACTTAACCATTTCATAGCACAGTATAGGAAAAGAAGAAGAAAACACAAAAAGGCGAGTTAGAACAACAAATTTCCAATCTATGAAGAGAAAATGAATTTGAACCCAAGTAATTTAATAGAAGAAAGGCGTAAGAACAAACAAACGCTTTTACATAATTATCAACAATTAAAATCAAAGGTTCTATTATGAGAGCACAAAGCAGAACAGATTGAACAAGGCGAAAAGCCACCTAAGTTCTATTGTTAATTTGGAAAGGAAAAACTTCATTAACAAGGCAATTACAAGGCCTTAATTTAGAAAATCAAATGGAAATTACAATCATATGATAATGAAGAAATTTACAAATTTTAGGAAACATGTATAAATAAGACGGATCTAAATATCGAAGACTTGACGAAACATGTTACAAAAACGATGTACATTCTCTGGATAAAACACTCCGAAAGCTGGAAGGCCCGGTTATGTTATGATGAAGTTTTGAGTGTTCTTAAGAAAAGGAAAAATAACAAATCTCCGGGTCCGGATGGATGCACATTGATTTATTAAGGCTTTTGGACTGATCATTTCCCCCTATAATAAGATCTCTAAATTATGGTTTTACTATAATAACAACTATCTCCCATGCACAGGCATGGTATTATTACTTTACTACCAAAAGGTGATAAACCAAGACATTGCTGTAAAAACTTGAGACCCATTTCTTTACTTAACACTACATATAAACGTCCGCATCTATAGCTAGAATTAAAGTATTACCGCAACTAATCAGTGAAGACAAAAAGGATTTATGACCGGGAGATATATTGGGGAAAATATTAAGATTAGATTTATGATACGCCTTCAGATAGCCTTGACCTGAAAATATTCCCGGTTGATGGTTTTATTAGATTTTGAAAAAGCTTTTGCCTCCGTGTCCCATCAGTTTATTTCAAAGTTTCTTGAGCTATTCAATATTGGAAAACGCTGAAAGGGGGTGGATAAAAGTTTTTACACAAATAGCGGCTCTCTAGTCCATGAATGTCCCTAACCCCTAGATGTTTCTATTGAACGAGGATGCCGTCAATGCGACACCCTCTCACCATATATATCTTTTATTTGTGCAGAAATACTGTCTATTCTTACGACGGAAAACGTAATATTAAGAATAAAATAGAAATAAGGAAATATTAGTATCTCAGTAGCTGAGATCCTAACCTTCATTTTGATGCTCTGACCACTCGCTCAATTCTTGTTTAACAATTAGAAGATTTTTTATAGAATATCCGATTGCAAATAAATGAACCGTAAAACTAAAGTTATTTGGATAGGCCACAAAAAATATAGCCCCTTATCGAATAAAAACACGTAAAAAAATTGTATGGGTACGAAGACCGGAACATTTACTCGCCTAGGCATTGACTTCTCGTTCACAAACATAAAACATTGTGAAAAGAACTTTGATCGAATATAGGGGGGGGGGGGGGTGGGGGGGGGGGGTGCAATTGTCAAAAAATATGCAATCCATTGGTCCAAGAATATTTCTGTATTAGTTAGAATAACCGTAGTCAATCTTTAATCCTTACCCAATGTAATCATTTCATTTCATATTCCATCTCCTTTGATATTTATTAAAAATTACAAGCGCCATGTTTAAATTTATTTTGAAAAGAATGACAAATTAAAAGGACCCCAATTAACTGACAAAATTTGGAGGCGCTAACATGATTTATCATAAAAGATTCTTCAAGGCTCTTAAAATAACATGATAAGGAGAGTTGATTAATTATCCATAGATGAAAAAATCATGCTTTTTGTTTGAATACAGCACTGCAACATAACTAAAGAATTGCTATACATGGGTTGCAAACCATTTACAAGAATGCTGTTAAAAAATAACAACCCATTTTGGAAGATGTTTTTAATTGTCTTGTGAATTTTTTTGCAGTGCAATACCCCTAAGACATTACAAGATTTTCTTAAACAACGTCTTGAATCAACAGTTCTTATAAAATTTGTGGAGAGACCACTATTTACGAAGATGGCAAAATAGGGTCATCAAATTGTATGGATCTATTTACTACAGATGGTACAAAAGAGTAGAAAAGGTATGAACACGTACGCAGATTTCATATAAAATCTAACATTAAAACAAACTTTATGAAATACGAAGGAAATTTGTAGAGCTGTTTAATTCCACGCCTTAAGAGAATACCGATTTACGGTCAAATACCTCCACAACACCCTCTCCGTCCTTTTCATTTTGATATTTTTTAATTTTTTTAATTTTTTTAATATTTTTACAATAAACTTATAGTGGCAAAGTGACAAGACACGATGAAAGAAACAAAATGGGAACAATCTTAAATAAAACAATTACTGATGAGAAATAGCTCCAGCTAATACAAACTACCTTTTGACACAATCGAATCTAAACTTACTTGGTTTCCAATTGCAAATAAATAATAGAATTCGCGCTACAATTCCGTCTCAACGCATCAAAATAAGAATGATAATTTAGTACTTTTTGTGAGTTAGAAGAAGAGATCTTCCACATCTTAGATTTGACTGTCGATATGTCAATAATATTTGGACCAGTGGTTTGGTGGTTGGATGTACGAAAAATGTAACATTGAGTGACTTTACGTAAGGACACTGTATTTTAGGTTTTCATCCTTACAAACAAATAGGGCTATGAAGATTCGTATAATTTGGGTCAAATGGAATATTTACAAAAATAAGCTTTGAGAAAAAAATGCTCCTTACCAATATTCACGAGAATTAAAAGATTATTATGAAACAGAAAAATTTTTTATCCGGTACCAGAATTTAAATCAACAAAAATTCGACAACGAATGGCGTAAACACTCAAAAGATTATTTCTGTAATACATTATTAACATCGTTTCAAAGATGGTATGTAACCTTGCTCCAGGTTTTGTTTTTAGGTGGTTTTGATTTTGTATTTTCGTTTTTCATTTATGTTAGAGTAGGCTAATAGTTTTACCCTTTGTTTTTACACTTTGGGTATTTAAATTTGGTTCATTGTTATTTTATTGTGCCTTTTGTTGTGTAATAGGTTGAAAATAAAAATAGACCCAAAAAAAAATAATGTTGTCATAGCACCACTTAAATCGCGAGTTTCCAAAAGAACCTAGGGGGGGATAAACAAAGGGAGTATCAAAAAAAGGAAATGAGAGGGGGGTAGTGTAATAGGTGAGAGTGTAAACGCCCGTAAGTGTGAAGGGGGTCTGTCGGGGGGGTAAGGAAAGTAAAGGTGAGAGGTTCGAGGGGAGTGGAAATTGAGAGAAAAGTTGGTGTGTACCACGACTTGGTAGTTGGGAATTAGAGAGAAGGCTGGCGTGCGAGTTTCTACTTTAAAGCGAAGGAGGGGGGAAGGCATAGGGAGGGGTGAGAAAGAAAGACGAGTGGATGGAGTAAGGGGATGGAAGTGGGGGGGCGGACTACCGAGGGTGGGGTGGGGGTAAGAATGGTGGGGGAGGAGGGTGGCGGAATTATGGGCCAGGAGGTGAGTTGTAGGTAGGAGGGTGGGGGGAGATTCGTGGAATTGGATCAAAGTCGATAGGTAAGGATCGTGGGGTTAATAAGCGGTTTGGGATGCATGGGAAATGTGATTGGAAGCGTCAGGGTTGATAGAGACCAGGAAAGGAGAGAGGTAGTCGTGATTGGGGGACTAAGGGGGGGGTGGGGGCAGGGCAGGAGTGGGGAGTATAGTAAGGGAAGGAGGGTGAGTTGGGGGTGGTGGGGGGTGAGAAGAAGAAACAGGTAGGGAGAGGGGGAGGGGGGCAGAAGTAGGAATACCAGGGGATAGGAGAGGGGGATACGGAGGGGGGAAGGAAAGGAAACCGTACGGTGAGGGATGGGCAAAGGGGGGGAAAGATGGAGGGGTTGGGCTGAACAAAAGAGGGGTTAGATAATTAATAATGGTTAAGGGAAAGAAAAGAAAATAAAAAAGGAGAGTATGGCAGTGTGAAAAGACAGGTTTGCGAAAAAGTGTGAAATATGGGGTGAAGAACGATTGAAGGGGGAAGAAGCGGTCACAAAAAAAGTTCTTTTTCCCCCCTCCATTGGAATTTTGACTATGCAGACCTCATACGCTGAATTCCCCTAGTGGGGGCATGGCTTTTTTATCTCGTTCCCAACCTAGCCATGATTTATACGGCAGCCTCGCCCCAATCTTCTCTACTCCGATGGGTCCGATTCGGTTCCAGGAATCTTGAGAAAAAAAGTTTATAAACCAGATTTTTTCGAGTTACTAATGATGGCCATTAGGGACTAGCGTAACAATAGATCAGTTAGGAAAAAAGAAAAGAAAGGAAAGACAACAACAAGGAATTCGAGTTTTTAGAGTGGAACAACAAATTTCCAATCTTGAAGAGAAAATGAATGGAACCCCGTAAGTTAATAGAAGCAGAGCGTAAGAACAAACAAACTATTTTAACAGAATTACGAACATTGAAATAATAAAAGGTTATAGATGAGAGCCCAAAGAGAACAGATTGAAAAAGGCGAAAATAGCAACTAAGTCTTTTTAAATTTGGGAAAAGAAAACAAACTTCATTAACAAGGCAATTAAAAGTCTTAATTTAGAAAACAATGGACTAAAATGCATGATGAAATAATCTGAAAGAATTTACAAAATTTTTATGAAAAACATGTTAAAAATAAAGACGGAAATCTAAATATCGAGACTTGGACGAACATGTTAACCAAAAAACGATTACATATCTGGATAAGAAACACGTCCGAAAGCTTGGAAGGCCCGTTATGTTATGATGAAGTTTTGAGTGTTCTTCTTAGAAATGAAAAATAACAAATCTCCGTGGTCGGATGGATTCCAGTTTGAATTTTTTTTTTAAGGTCTTTTGGACTGATCTTTCCCACCTAATAATAAGAATCTCCTAAATTATGGTTACTATAATAACCAACTATATCAAATGCAACAGCATGGTATTATTACTTTACTACCAAAAGGTGATAAGCCAGACAAGTTCTAAAAAACTGGAGACCCATTTCTTTACTTAACACTACAGATAAATTAGCGTCAGCATCTTATAGCTGAAAAGAATTAAAAAAAGTATTACCGCAACTATCCGTGAAGATCAAAAGGATTATTGACCGGGAGATCTATTGGAGAAAATATGTGATTGATTTATGAATGATACGCTCATATATGCGGACACTCTGAAAATATTCCCGGTTGTGGTTTATAGATTTTGAAAAAGCTTTTGGACTCCGGTCCATCAGTTATTTCAAAGTTCTTGAAGCTATTCAATATTGGAAAATTGAAAAGGTGGATTGGATAAAAAGTTTTTACATCAAATAGCAGCTCCTATATTCAAATTAATGGTCACCTAACCCCTAGATTTTTTTTTCTATGAACGAGGATTGCCGTCAAGGCGACACCTTCTCACCCTATTATTTTTATTTGTTGCAGAAATACTGTCTATTCTTACGAAGAAAAACTGTAATATTAAGGGAAATATTAAAAATAGGAATAAGAAATATTAGTATCTCAGTAGGTGACGATACTACATTCATTTTAGATGGCTCTGACCAATCGCTCAATTATGCTTTACAAGTTATTGAAGATTTTTATAGAATATCCGGATTGAAAATTAATGAAAGTTAAAACTAAAGTGATTTGGATAGGCCACAAAAAAATATAGACTTATCGAATAAAAACACCCGTAAAAAAATAGTAAAAAAAATTGTATGGGTAGAAGGACAAGGAACATTTAACTCGCATAGGCATTGACTTCTCGTTACAAACAGAAAACATGGTGAAAGAAAATTTTATCGAATATATGCAGTGTTAAAAAATATGCACAATCATTGGTCCAGAAGAAATTTTCTGTAGTAGGTAGAATAACCGTAGTCAAATCTTTAATCTTACCCAAATTAATCATTTAATTCTCATATTCCATCTCCTCTGATGATTTTATTAAAAATTACAACGCGACATGTTAAATTTATTTGGAAAAGACATGCCACAATACAAGGACCCAAATGAAAATGACAAAGAATTTGGAGGCGCTAAAATGATTGACATAAAAAGAATTCTTCAGGCTCTTAAAAAACAGGATAAGGAGATTGATTAATTATCCAAGATGAAAAAATCATGCCTTTGTCTTGAATACAGCACTGCAAAATAAATTAATTGAATTTCAATACATGGGGCAAACATTAAAAGAAATAGCTGTTAACAATAAAAACCATTTTGGAAAGATGTTTACTTTTATTGGGGAGATTTTGTGCAGTGCAATACCCCTAAGACATTACAAGGTTTCTTAAACAAAATCTATGGAATAACGAGTTCTTTAAAATTTGTGGAGAGACCACATATTTACGAAGATGGCAAAATAGGGGCATCAAATTTGTATGTGATCTATTTAATACAGATTGTACAATGAACACGTACGCAGATTCATATTAAAATATAACATTAAACAAACTTTATGCCCTACGAAGGAATTTGTAGAGCTGTTAATTCAACCTTAAAGAGAAGACCGATTTTTTACAGGTCAAATACCTCCAACTAAACACCCTCTGCCGTCCTTTTCATTTGATTCTTACTTAAAAGAAAAAAACTGGGTAAGTTTTTACAAGAAACTTATAGCTGGCAAAGTGACAAACAATATGAGAAGAAACACCAAAAATGGGAACAAATCTTAAATAAAACACTTACGTGGAAATGGCTCCAGCTAAAAACAAACTACCTTTTGACACAATCGAATCTAAACTTACTTGGTTCCAATTCAAATAAATAATAGATTCTAGCTACAAATTCCTCCTCAAAACGCATCAAAATCCAAAATAAGAAATGATTATTTATGTACTTTTTTGTGAGTAGAAAGAACAGAAAGATCTTCCCATTTATTTGACTGTCGATATGTCAATAATATTTGACCAGTGTTGGTGGTTGGATGATACGAAAAATGTAAACATTGGTGACTTTTAAGTAGGAACACGGTATGTAGGTCCTTCCTCCCTTACAACAAAATAGGGTAGAAATTCTTATAATTTGGGTCAAATGGAATATTTACCAAAATAAGCTTTTGAGAAAAAAAGGCTCCTTTCCAATAATTCAGCGAGAATTCATACATTAGTATGAAACAGAAAAATTTATCCCGGTACCAGAATTTTTGAATCAACAAAAATTCGACAACGAATGCTAACCACTCAAAGATTTATTCTTGTAGACATACTTATGAAAATCGTTTCAACGATGTTACGTAACCTTTGCTCCAGGTTTGTGTGGTTTGTGTGTTGATTTTTGTATTTTAGTTTATTTATAGTTATAGTAGTGTAAGAGTTTATTTCACTTTTGTTTTTACACTTTGTTTGATTTAAATTTGGTTCAATTGTTATTTTTATTGTGCTTTTGTTTGTTTAAATATGTTAAAATAAAAATAGACGAAAACAAAAATAATGTTGTCATAGCACCACTTAAATCGCGAGTTTCCTTGTGCCACAATAATTGAATTTTGACTATGCATTACCTCAATAACGCTGAATTCCCCTCAGTTGGGGGCTGGCTTTATCTCTTTCCAATCCAACCTATCCATGAATTTGATACCAAGCCTCGCCCCAATCTTCTCTACTCCAATGGGGTCCGATTCGGTTCCAGGCATCTTGAGAAAAAAAGTTTTAATAACCAGATTTTTCACAAGCAGGGAATGTTAAAACAATACGGTCTTTTAATCCCTAGCAGGTGATGGAACAACCTAGAATTTACAAACAAATAAAATTCTTAGAACTTTCATGAGGGTATCCAAATTATTGAGTATTATTACACCTGGCGAGTGCCAATTGTTGTAAAAACGTTTTTCTATGGAGTGTGAACGCGCCCTATTAGAGATTGGCGATTTATTCCGTATTGAATTACGTGTTTACACAATTTGGCACTCCGCGACCCTCTAAGTAACAATGAAAAACAACACTAAGGACGGTGACCCTCTGCAGACCACGTAAGAAAACCGAAGTATAATCCCCAGGGATTTCCTTTTAAGTGGGATTTACGAGACGTGGCTAATTGCCTATTGACTTCTGCGGGTTGTAAATACATCGACGGTGCCCGCCCTAACCACTGAGGGTTGCCGCCGTGTTGATGTTACGTCCATGGGTGGCCAGTCTCTGGTCCTAATTGGGAATTGGCTAATGTTCGGAATTTGCATGTAAAGACTATGCGCTGATTGGCTTCGGTTCATCATTGTATTATTAAATCACAATTTTAAATTTGCAAACTTGTAATCGCTCATTCTGAGAGTTTGACCTCGACGAACAAACATGAATCTTCAAGAAAGTTCGCTACCACGCGGTCACACGGGCATGTTTACATGAAAGATTAGGACGTGAGGCAGACTCTACCCGAGATTTCGGCATCGGAGACCGGGGTGCAGTTACAGTCCGTGGTGGGGAATTACGCACAACCACGTACCCCTGATGTGACAGTTCTGCATTTCAAGAAAGAGCTAAAGGAGGAGGTGTCCCTACAGTGTATGAAAATTTGCGGAATAAATACGTAGAAAAAAGAAATAAGACCCCTACCAACCCCCCAAAAGAAGAAATAATACATTTCCTATACCCTCCACACGCCCAAAAAGAAACCCCCACTCCTATCCTTCCTCCAAAAAGAATAACCCCAACCCCACCCCCCACCACTCCAAAAAAGAAAGAACATTTCAATTTCCGAAAAGAAATGAAAAATTATTGGTGAGGAAATTCACATCTCAACAACTTCCATCAACCAAATACAAGGCTGTAAATCTGACTGACTGCACTATATTGATTAACCATATGGACTGAGATCCGATGAGATCGCGGTCTCCTCTTACCTGAACTATCAATAGGTAATTGAGACTTAATCTAAATCCTTAATAATGGGTACCTTTTCGATGAGTAATTAGTTTCTGGTCTTGGAAACGTTCGGTTCGGTCTGCAAGGGAATGCCCAAGGACCCCTTTCGAGACTAATAACTGCAAAGGTTCCTCGATTCCCTGTCCATTGAGCTCAATTAACTGCATATACATGTCGTTTCTCCTAATAACAGTCTATTGTAGTGGCCTGAGTACCAATGCTTTCAGACATTTCACCGAAAGGTTATTTGTATGTAATAACATAAACGGTACCCCTCACATACAAACCTACTCTATAGACGCTGTACAAAGTTTTCACGCATGCGTAATCGATTCTACTGTCGAATCCCACCGACTCCTGCTAGTCACCGACGCACTTCGCGCGCCTGCGTAGTAACCAATTAACCAGAAGGCTTGCGGCTTTTTATCGCGCTCGATCCAGCATGCACGGCTGGACTGACCCAAATTCAATGAACCGTTGCGTATACACACAACCTAAAGACCTACCATATATGCATGTCATGCACACAGCTTGACCGCGCCGCAAACTGACCCCTGCCTGAGTCAAAACATTTCTGCGCATATAATTATGATAGCAATCAATACGCCCATTGCATTTCCCATTCAAACTTGGTTCCATAGCCGAATAATATCCATGCATATTTTGCCAATTGCAACGTAGTAAACGTAAAAATGTGACCCTGCATAGATGACATTGTGTGTTCAGGATTGGACCAAAGTGACACCGACCCAAATAGTACATCTCACTAATCAAATTATATCGCGCATAATCTACGAACCCTCAATTTATAGGATTTATTCATACGCACCGCTACAAACACAAAAACAACAACCACCACTCATAAACGTGAAGTCTGATTTGAATTCCTGTTTTCAAGCTTCCGTAGCGATCCATTCTGGATTTGCCCATTATCATGGCGCATATAAATATTTGTTACTACCCCTGAGGTCTGAGAAGTCTCTGAACAGAGTGCCGAATTTCCCAAATCTTCCCAGCTGTATCACAAATTCCTGACGTCACCATTCAGTACTGAGCGGCGCTCTTCATTTTGTAACGCAAACCTGTTGCGAAGGAGGTGTTCGTGTACCTGCAAGATATCTCCCTTTGAGTGATGACCTTATACGAGATTCTATGTACCCTAATTAGTGTTGCCCCTTATAAAACAGCATATAACATAGAAAATATGCCCCCCATCCATTGTTTCTTTATACACCAGAATTGGTTTATATTATTTCACACCTACTCTGAAGAAAGCAACTGTAGATAGCGTTGCAGAATTTGCCGCGTTCATTTTCTCGTACGTCAGAGTACAAGCAAAGTGATAGGCCGGTTGGGCTATGAAAAATGCAATTCTTCTTTTAACCACTAATAATCCATATGAATCACATCAGGTAAACTGTTCTGTGGCTGTAATGAAAAATGTGCCATTATCATGATTATCGACGACAGCTCAAGTTCTTAAAAGCGACAATGGCATCAAAAATATTCAGACCTAATGGGGGACGGACCCTTACGGAAATCACTTTCCCAGTTTGAAAACAATTTGGATGTTACATTCTGTAAAACAGGTACAAACATGAATAATTTTTTTCAGCGGGAAGGTGTCATTCGTGGCAATTTTCTGAACATAAAACCAGGTGTTGAACATCCCTGACAGACTTTACAGTATATCTAGCCGGTTTTTCTACACAATTCAAAAGCATTCAGACCAGGATTTCAGGTCATTGTACTTAGGCTTGTAGTAAGATATGATCTGGCAAGTGAAAATGGATTAGCTGGGATTAGCACATCATATACAATAGCAATGGTCTGTTGAGGCTGATGACAGCATGCTATTTTCAAGTTTGGTAATGCTGGCAGTAATGTTAGCTTCCTTTTTCCAGAAATTGTCCACAACTGCCACCTCCCCCTCTGGAACTTTTCCTGTTTTACTGTTTTTTACAGAATGGTAAACATCCAATTGTTTTTCAAACTGGTGGAAGTGATTTTGTCATTAGGGTCCTTTTTCATTATGTCTGATATTTTTTTATGCCATTATGTCGCTTTAATTGTATTACATGTGTACAACTCCTATACTAAGACCAGTTTAAACCCGATTTTCCATCACCGTTTACACTTAAGGCAGTTCAAGGTCTCCCCTGGTAAAATTTGAGTACAAATTTTCGATTACTGTAGTTGAAAAGCACTTGTAGAACTAATTTCTTTAGAGGTGCAGTTTGGAACCTCATCAAGAGTACAAAGTTTTTAGAGTGCATTACAAGTACACTGATAATAAAGTGTTCACAGTGTACTAGATTTGTCATCATTCTACTTGTTCACTTAGAAACTGTTGAAAAAAACGCCCATTTCGATAACCTACTCGAAATGTACTAGACACGTACTGAAAAGTACTAAAATGTAACTAGTAGTGGCTGCATCAATGCAGTGAAAGGGGGACCTTAGATTTCTACTAACCAGGGCCGGAATAATACATTTGCAATCATAGCTACATTTGATCTTTGGGTTTTGTAGTTCATGAAAATATGTGATGACAAGTGGTGCACTATTTACCATAAACCACCATTTTCCAAAATGGCCGACAGTTTTTAAAGGTAATTGCGCTACTATAGCGAATTAGTGTCGAAATGTATGTGGTCTGTTCAAGAGTTCAATTAGAGGAGGAGCAGAATATCATAGGGGCCTTATTCTAAGGAGTTTTGTTACCACTCCCACTACAGAAAAGGTTTTACAACCTTTGGTAGTTAGTATGGCCCCTACAAAAATCAATGCTTAGGTAGGTATACCTCAATGTTGATCACGTTTTCAATAGGGGCCAATTTAAGTTTACCCAGGGGTCAAACTTTTAAAATGCACCAATCATGTTGGAAATGTATGCCAATTGTCCATCTAGTCATAGGAATCCAAAATGTTAGTTTGTACCACCTACGACCATTGGTTTTGGAGTTATAAGGTAAATGGCTAAATGGTAAAAAAAAAGGTCAATTCAATTTGTACAGGGGTCACCATTAAAAGTTTAATCTGATTATATTTTAAATCTTTGCAAGTTAATTGCTTGATGTAAGAGAACTCATAAAAGGTATATTTGTATCAATTTTAAAAATGCTTACTTACGGAGATAAGGGTCAAAGAAGGTCAACACCAATTGAGTATGTTGACCTATGACCTATTTTGTCCCTAACCAATGGTAACTATGCATTGCAATGATGGTACAAACTATTACTTATTTTAACACATTAAGCTAGATGCACAACTTCTAGCATTTTTCAACACTTGGAGGCACTTCCGATTTCTTACCCCTGTACAAATAGTAAATTGGACTTTTTTAACCATTTTAGCCATTTGTTACCCTATAACTAACTCCCAAAACCATTGCTCATAGTTGGTACAAACTATACTTTTTAGAATCCTTATGACTAGCCTGACAATATGGCATACATTTCAACATGATTGGAGAGCATTTAAAAGTTGGACGCCCGGTGTAACTTAAATTTGCTGTCTCGCGCCGTCCGGCGCGCGCGCGAAACACCACTTGAAGGGGTGGGGGGTGGACCACACAAGAATGTTGACACACACCCTGGGGAGAGGACCCAAATTGAGAGTACTACCTACAGCATTCATATAGAGGGTCCATCTACTACCAAAGGTGTCAACTTTTTGTTAGTGAGGGGGGTAAAACGATGATTGTTTGACCCTGCAAATCCTGGTAAAAAGTTGTTGGAACATTAATCCCTCATTGTTGAACATATGTGCTTATTTTACAGTGTGGCCGTGTTGGCACGATGCCTTGTTTTATCTGAAGGCTGATCATTGTTCCCTCGAACCTACCCTTATCCCCCACTCCCCATCAATCAATGTTGGGAGAAGTGGACAAGAATGTTGTATTGACATGAGGTGGCTCCACATTGACAGGGAGAGAGCGGGGATTTATATTTGAATAGAGACGTGCATTATGTTCTAACCATTTTTCCTCGATTGTCTGAGTCGTTTGAAAAAAAAAATCTTAAATTTTATTTCTTGTCTATCATAACCAAAAACGAAAAACGCTCACTCTTTTAATTTAGTCACAATTAATTACAAGACTATACTCTTTAATTTCCCAAAAGGCATGGATGAAAAGGAATCGGGATATCCCAGGATAAACAATTAGTCTGCGCATATTACAGATAAGAAAGGCGTAGGCTATATAGTAAATAGAAAGTATTAGTCGGTGTAAGGGGTGTCAAGTTTCCAATTAAAAAAGTATATCATTTACAATCATCTGCATGGGTGGGGGCTGTGAAAGATAACAATGTTTCAGGCAGCCACCAACGCACATGTATGTGTGTGTTTGTGTTGCGTGTGCGTGCGTGGCGAGGCGCGTCTGTGTGTGTGTGCTGGGGGTCTCAGTTTTTCATGTTCAAACGAGGAGTGCACAAACCACGGTTCCATGATTAAGTCAGCTTGAAAACATTAAATTTCAAGTAATTCTATTGCATTGAGTCTGTTGTTCCACAGCGCACTAAGCAAACAGAGGCACAAACAACACTTAGTAGAATTGGGGTGAATCATCTGCTAGCATCATGACAACCGCATTTTAACAAACATCATTGACTTCACATACATGGTTCGTGTGCAGGCAATAAGGCTTCCGAACTGTGACACTCAGTCATTGCAATGTAATATTATACTATGCAAATACCGGGTAATACAGTTCATCACAATGTGTAGAACAGTCGAACGGGTAGAACTTTGCACAGCCAGGTAAGTAACCTGCCTTTCCTTAATAATCTGCCTTGGGACCAGGAACATTGGTATTACGAATCTCTCTATCTCTCATTTGATAGAATACATTTCTACTGAGAAGTCACGCATCGAATTGAGATGGCGAATGCGGGGCAGAATTACACGGCCAGGTCGTTCGGCTAAAGTCTAGCTGCTAACATACAGCCAAGGTCGGGTTATCCTTCGCGATGCCCGCATGAGGCAGTTTCAGCAGAGCTGTTGTTGATGCATTCGGTCCAAATAACAAGTCACAAGTACTACCTGGGCCCAGTGTCAAGAACCGGCGCATGAGATGGCGTATTCGCACTTCCTATATGTGTAGTCACAAACTGGACAGACTGCACAGATGGATGAACTGTCAAGGCTCACCTGCAACATCAATACGGGGATAGTGGTAAACTTCAGCGCAAACCATTGCAACTACTACTAGGCGCCTGGAAGTATGTAAGCTACAGAAGATCCGCGAACCACTTACACCACAACTGCACCCACATCGCTGACCAATCCAACTCAAACGATGATGCAAAACCAAGCTAACACCTAGAGAGGACAATGATGTAGGGCTCTAAGGGGCAAGACAACGAGTCCTTTCGGCATATTTGACGTTCGTAGAAGATTGGTCTCTTTCCAATAACCCTCAAGAGGTTCGCTGTCAGGGCTGTTAGGCATTGCTAATTGGCCCAAAAACATAGGGCAAAACGACTTGGCCACGAGTTTATATTTCGACGGCGGGAAAGAAAGGCATAGAAGACGCCATTTCTACTTCTTCTACTACTGCTTGGGAAATGGCAGGGCAACTAGTGCATCTTAAGTATCGAGGCTCAATCGAGAGGTAAAGATATTCTCAAAGAGCTTAGAGAGCCCTTGTGTCGACGGTTGTCAGGGCGATGGAAAAGAACAGGCGCAAGACATTCTTCGGCGAAATGAAATCATCCAGATAACTTCAGTCAAGGCCGATCCAGAGGGAAAGAAACTGACTGCTTTGAAACGGGGCTCGAGGAAAGTACTAGAACATCCTCATCAGAGCCGTGTCCTCGCACCAATTGTGGAAAGACTTTCCATATTGAAGCCATTATGTGAGGTATCCATACCTATCAAGGGCAACCGCATGGCAACAGGAACGTATTGCTGGGTTGAGCGAAAACGCAGAAGTACTCTTTCTCAACGAGCGGTTTCAGATGGCGCTTTAAAGGTTTATTAAAAATTAGTTTATAACACTTTCTTTCTGTCTTTCTTCTCATCCATTCTGTTCTTCTTTCTTTCTTTCTTTCTGTTCTTATCTCTTTCCTGTCTTATCTTTCTTCTTCTTCTTTCTAACATCCCGTTTCCACTCCCCGCCTCTCAGGCTTGGGAGCACAAATTATAAGTTAGTTGTTTTCGATTTCTTGAAATCATTCTCTTCTTTCCTCATTGTTGCCTTTTATCCTTCTCTCTTTTCCTCTTCTTTATCAAATTAGTTCTAATGTCTTTACTCTTGTCTTTCTTTTCTTATTGAAATCTGTTTCTTTCTGTTTATTTACAAATTCCGTGTATAAAACAACATTTCCATGGCTAATGGTTTATGTTAATTTCTTTTCTTTTATTGTCATTTTGTTCAGGTTATTGCCTGGTCGCGACTTGCTGCTGGCGTTGGAAGGAGAGCCCGTTCACCTCCAGCCCCAAGTTACCCATTTTCTCAGGCCATCTTGGTGAAAACGACCTCCCCGATCTATTGCACTAGGCTCAGGAAATAGGCTTTTGGTTGAAAGGAGACTTGGTGTTACAGGACCGTGAAACCGCAATGATTGCCGTGCCGTGGATAGTCAGTTTAAGGTTCCTATAGTCCCAATCTCCCAAGCCGAGCAACAGCATTTTATAAGATCCGTGCGGACGCCGCTTTGCTGGGGCCGCTCATTCTCCAAATTCCCACCCAGTTAATCGGCCCAGTTCAACACGTCGTCATGAATCCAAAATCCCCATCGCCCGATAACCCAAGAAAGTAAAAAGAAAGAAAGAAAGAAAAGAAAGAAAACAAAGAACACAGACATCACCATACACAAAGCAACACTGTCATCATTACTTTACATCGCACATTGTGAATTAAACTATTAATATACATTTTAAAACGATTATGTGGTGCATTCTAAAAGATTCCAATATAAATCTGACATGTGTCATTATGACCTCCACAACAATCAGCAAATGATAAAAAACCTACCAAAACAGAAGTATTGCTTTACTTTACAAGTCATTGTAATTATTTAATATTTTGAAGAAATCCACATAAATATTCTTACATACATCTTTGGTAGATAGCAACAATTATGCCTTCTAAATAGGTTCATGGCATAATTCCAGCACCATTTACAAATGGCATACTAGGTCCTTCAATTGTCTCATTAGTTGATAATAATTTCGTTTTATTGGAAGCTCTTCATGTTTTCTATCTAAAATCTTTCCAAGATCAATCAATGCGCTTAGGATATCTTTGGTAGATAGCACTAAAACAAACCGGATGCGTAAAAGTGTGTTTAAACCCTCATCAGGAAGGGCAAATTGACAAGTAATACTGTCTTCAATTCATTATTTAATTGGCTTGAAAGAGATACTCCTACATACATTTGAGATTGAAACAGTGAGAAAGGATAAAATATAATACCAAGACAGAAGAAAGAAACAAGATACGAAAGAATGAAAGAAAGAACGAATATAAAGAATAAGAAAGATAGCACGAAAGCTACATAACATCACTCCCGCTCCATCCATCCCGCCATCCCTCCCTCACCTCTCCCGCACTCCCTCCCGCCCTAGCGTTAAATAATAGAAATGATAGAGACATAAATATACATATATCAAAGGGAGGATATAGATAAAAGAATTATAAAACACAAAACAAAGAGAAAGAACTCAGTAAAAAACAAAACAAAGTAGAATAAATAATAAAGCCATACAGAAATAAATAAAAAAAAAAAAGTAAAAGAAATAATAATGAATAAAGAAAGAAAGAGACTCGAAATGAATACCCTAAAGTCTAATACGGGAGGGATATAGATCTAAAGAAGTCAAAAACAAAACAAAGAGTAAAATAATAGAAAAGAAAGATTGAGGGAAGGATTAATTGAAATGCTAACAATACTCTATAAAAACAAAGCATTTCAACTTGGCATTAATTTCATGTAAACTTTTGTCATTTTCAACCAGGCCGAAAGACCTGTTCTTTAGTGATCTACAAACAATTTTGGCAAGCAAATGCGCGTCATAGCATAGCGACTCCAAGCAAATCATGCCCATATTCATCAATTTATTATCTGTAACAGTGGTCTATGGGAGGTTATCAGACTGTGACACTACACCGAACTAAGGTAATTGTTATACAAATTACCAAGCATTGAATGTGTGCTCTTTGTAGCATTGTACCATTTCCTTGAAAAGATTAGTCTGGTTGTTCTTTTTCCTCTTAACAATGGTAAATTGTTGTTACACACGCTAAATATTTGACATTCTTAAGTGCAGAAACTTTGATGAGATTATTCTCTCTAATGTTAATTTTTCGCAGTTTAATATGCCACTCTTTTTACTGGTTGAAATCATGACAAATATTAGGTCACTTTTGACGGTAAATTGTTTACAATAACCTTTACCATATTAACGCGTAACTAGAAAGTGCATAATTACACGCACACAAGTCAGTCTACCATAGCTCGAGTAGACAAATCGATTAGATTTGGACTGCTAATCAGTGTACCCTGGGTTCAACCCCTAGCCTGCATATAATTTTCTTTTTATTTTTGTATGTTGTTTGAAAAAGAGAGTGTGTATGTGTGGCTTTGCGTATCATTATGTTCTGTTTTTGAATCTCGCAGAAGGTACAAAGAGTCATTATCAATATTCTTGTCAAATTAGACACCATAATGTAATAGAAATTATTACATTGATAAGCCAATGCCAGTCTAAATACTAAATTCAATCAATAAAATAGTCAGCAGCCATTTCAAAATGGTCTTTAGCTTTGCTGGGATCTTCTCTTTCTTTAACGTGCAGTATTTGATTCTTTTGTCTTTCTTCTTAATGATGATTTTCAACAACAATTTCAAACGATGGTCGAGTTGATGGGCAAATGGTCCTTTTGTTCAAATGTTCTTGGAGGTATTGCATGTAGCGTCCGAATAACCCGTTCCTCTCCTGAAATTCCCTCTCAAGTCTCTCTGCTAATTGACGAAGAATAGGCCTCTTCTGTAGTCGTTTGCTCAAAATGATGGAAAAATGTTTCCCTATGGGATTCACATCTGACGCCACCTGGCTAGTGATGTCTCATCAAGTTGGACACGCCACCCTCCCTCAAAGCGCTCGAGTCATGGCACTATTTTGGGATGGGGTCTGTTATCCGCCTTGAACAACAAGTTTGTATCCTTTCAATCCGACTCCTGCAACATATTAGCCAAGTTTCTGTCTGTCACTGAAATCGGCAGAATATTACTGCACCGTTCGCATCTTTCCATAGGTAAAAAATGAAGGGGGGTTCACACTTATAATCCGTCTACACCTTAGTCCTCAACTCGTTCTGTACACCAAATATAAAAGACGTCGCCAACGCTCAATCCACTGCTTGCCCACGAGATAAGCTGACCCAACGGTGCCGGCGTAAACTCCCAAAGAGATAATACCTATCCCCCGTAATAGGTCTGCCGGCGCAAGACCCATCATATACGCTAACCACTATGGACACGTCCCCAACAAAATAATACCCTTAGGTGTTAAGAATGCGTCTCGCTTAATACGCCTAGGATAAACCCTACGAGGCTCCCTCACTTTGGCCATAGTTGGCGGAGGTGGGCTCACAACAAATCTGGCAATTTATACTCACCACTCCTTCTTTATCGATACGGCCTTTGAGGTACACAACCTTCTGATGAGTCCTTCATCTCTTACGATATACTTTAGTAGTCTTGGAGCCTTGGCTTTGGTCTAATGTGGTCTTATATCACATACGAAATGCATGCTAAGTAGAATGCCACGTCCATACACGGCAAACTGTCTGTGTCTTTAACAAAAACCATTTTTTTTTAGGCAAATGTTTAACACGTTGTTTGAGATCTTTATTTTGGTCGTAGGACTCGACCTTTTCGTGCGTGGCAGTCGAAATCTAAATCCATTGCTCTGTGTAGACTATTCAGAACATTCTTCGACTTTAACGCCTGTCGTCGACAATCCTGTGCGAGCAGTCATTAGGCGAGCAATGGACAATGTTCCTTCTCCACTGAGTCCTGAGTATTCCTTAGGCTCCCGTATAACTAACGCAGTGAGTTTGTTGGGAGGTTTTTCCGAGTCTTCCAGCACGTGTTTCTTGGAGATTCTATTGCATTTCATTTCACATCATTCATTTCATTTCAGGCGCATCTCAGCAGCACTGCTTGCTGAAATACCATCATAATTGAGCACCTGACGCATGTCATATTGATGCACTCGAAGAAGCGTGCATAATGCGCTCGGATGTCGGCGGGCGGAATATTTCCTCCTGTGAATAGCCATATCTGTGTTCAAAACTCCTGTTGTTTTATGGGGCCAAAGTTTAGAATGAAGTTTTGAAAATTGCTTGCTAAGTCCAGCTGTCTTGTCTTATAAGCGATAAGTTTGTGTATTTTGGATTTTTGATCATACGCTGTAGCAAGTCATTAGTGTATGAAAGAAAGGCATTGCGCAATCATTCATTCACATACACTATGACTCACAGACTAATTAAAGTGAGGAAAGATCAGTGCGGCAAGTGTCACAGCACCAATGCTTTGAAAACCAGTGAGGAGCCGAATGAATATCGTTGATTGGCGTCCAAAAGTCGATTGGTTAAGGTTCACTTTTTTTAAGTAAGATTACAAATAAAAATGAAATTGATATGGCCAAGTGTATAAAAAAATGTAGTAAAACAATGATGTGATTGTTCATGATGACACTGTTATTTATAAAGACAACCATATATAGGCTTCTCTGATATATATATATATATATATTCATATATAGATATATCATATATCTATTGATTATATAAACATTTTAAAAACTTTTATTTTTTTCAGTTTTTTAATTTTTTGTTTTTTTCAAATTCTTTTAAATTGTTTATTACATAGCTCCCTTTGGGTTGAGCGCACGTTTCCATGGATGGGTTTAATCACACTTTGATGACTCTCTCCTCCTCTCGATCCTCAACTCTCCTCGCTTCTATATATATATATATATATAATATATATATCTATATTGTGTGTGTGTGTGTGGGTGTATGTTAATGTGTTTGTTTGTTGTGTGTGTGTGTGTATAGAGAGAGGTCTATGCACGTTGTAATTTTGTGGAGCAGCGTTTCATAATTGTTACAATATTGTGAAACATCAGGGACCAAATGGACGACCAAAATTCATTTCTGATGTACCATTCCGCGAAATGCACATTGTTTGTATGTTTTTTCATGTTAAAATGGGACCCAATTCATTTTTTGATGCACCATTCCCGAAAATGCACTTGTTTTATGTTTTCATGTCATAGGCAAAAATAAGTTTCAGTCATATTACGAATGAAATTTGGCGATGAGATCTCCCCACTAAAGAAGTTATGATCCAAAATCTGAAATTAGATCATTTTTTTTGCATTTCGCTCACACAATCCGGGTACAAAAAGTTGTTGGAAAAATTAATCACTCATTGTTAAAAATATTGTGCTTATTACAGTGTGGCCGTGTTGGCACGATGCCTTGTTTATTGAAGGCTGGGTCTTGTTCCTCGAACCTACCCTTCCACACCCCCAATCAATCAATGTTGGGCGAAGTGACAAGAGTTGAGTACATGAGGTGGCTCAACATTGAACAGGGGAGAGAGAGGGGGCATTTTTTGGAAAGAGACGATGCATATGTTCTAACCATTTTTTCCCGGATTGTGGGTCTAGCTCACTCCACTAAATATACAATTGCCGAATGTCTTGAGTCATGACAACGTTCTATTTCCGGCATTTTTCAAAGATGCCCAATCCATCTAGAAACAGTATATCTCTTATTATTACCCTAAGAAGATGATTTTTGTGTCAATTGACGCTTTCTGGGTCACGGATTTCAGTAAAACTATTCCAAAAACTGTAAAAGAATATAAAGTGATGTTCATTTGCCTATGGCCACTGTTTTCTTAAGATAGCCCAACATTTTAAATACAAGAGAGTTTCTGCAATGTCAGCTTAATGTGGCAAAGTGATTAAAATATATTAATTAATAATGAAATGATATTAATTACCAAACACCAATCCTCAGTAACTCCCCTAAAACTTTCAATGCGCTGTTGGGTCCCTATGAAAGAAAAACACCAAATATTGACTACCAACAGGGGTACACGTACGTACCATGACCATTTAAGTCTTCGAAATTCGCGGCCAATTTACTTAAACTGGCTGAAACAAAACATATCATAGTTTCTATTAAAGGTAATACAGGCCTAACTATCAAAATTCCCATGCAATTACAAATACATGTTTGGGGTGAATACATTGAAAGTATTCAAGATGTCACATTTTGGGGTCACATCGGGATCAAGATAAAATGTACTACGACTGTCTGACACGTTTGAGAATATTGGTGAAAGCCTTGACCTAAAAACATACACTTGTCACCAAACGTCGTCCTAGGTGCTGTATAGTGTCAGATATAAAAGATTTTGCCTTTATATATCGGACCATCTTGAAAAAATAGGTGCCGTATGAAAATTTTATTACGCTTATATTCATCTGACAGTTTTGCAAATAGTTTCATTGAAAATCAGTTAACCAAAAAATTGTAATTTGACACCACAATTATATTCATAGGCTAAATAATAAGAGATGTAAGATTGTGTCAATAAGTTCAGCCATCTTGGAAAATGTCGGCACATGCAAAGTTGTAGTTTTGGGAATAATTTCATTGACATCCTTGACAAGAAAAAACATTTTAACACCAAAACTTAGTCTCGAGGTGTTTTTGCCTTTACGATGGGCGTATTCAAATTGCCACCACTTTTAATTTTATCAGCACATGTTTCATGAACTCCACATCCCTACGGTCAAGTTTAGGACAATAGGGTATGTACAGAAAAAAAGTACCTTTGAGAACAAATGTACTAGAAATCTACTTGCTTCCTGTTCTAAATGTGCATCTAAAGAGCGTCAAGAGGAAAAACTACACTCTACTTGAAATGACACTCGGAAGTAATATGCTGTTTTTAAATTTTTTTTTCCCGGAGCATATTCTCTAAATGCACAATGTACTTGATCAAAAACACAAAAATGTATCGACCCAAACAATGTACTCCAATGTTAACTCATAAGTACTAGTTTCTCGTTCGAAATGTGCACCTCAGTAATGAGCAGATAAAAAAAAGGACTTTTCTAGTACATTTTACACGTACTCTAAATGTACTCGATCTCAACATTATACTCGAAATGCCAAAAAGTACAAAAAAGTTCCTTTCGCTTATAACAGTAAATGATGACCATATTAAAGAGCTACATTTCGAGTGCAGCAGAAAATGTTGAAAACTTTCCTGGTACTCTTTTGCGCTTAAAGAAGGACAGACTTTTCTTATCCTTAGATTTGTTTAAAATGCTACATTTATTGGTCAAGTGATTTTATGTCCAAGCAAAACAATTTGCATGGCTGGGAAGCAGTACTTTGGGTGAATCTAAATCGATATGATAAGCCAACACGTTCTTAATAGCTCTTTCATAGTCAGCTGAAATTAAGACCAAATCCGAGATTGCGAGCAAAGGAGGTAGGTTCAATACACCCCCCTAATTACGTGTAGAACTACTTTGTCACCCAAAGACCCTTATTTTGGGAGGAAATGTTGAAAATTGTCACCCAAAGAACTCTTATTTTTTAGAATATTTTGCAAAGATCTCACCCAAAGAGCCCATTTTTTGGAACATTTTGCATCAAATTTGTGACGCGAAAACCCCATATTTAGGGGCAATTTGGCTGTCTCTCACCTAAAGACCCCTATTTTTGGAGTCCTCTGTCGCTGATTGTCCCTGGGTTTGGAAGTGTCAGCCTTACACCCACATCCATTTCATAGGTGATTGCCCCCCGGGGGTATGGTGACAAAATTGTGGTCTTTTGGGTGTTACCGTTAGAGCACAAGTTAAGGGAATGGGTACCAGAAACTAGGAGTTTCATGATGATTATCCACGGTAAAATGACAATCATAGTCTGTTGGCATGTTATTCATTTGCTGACATATAACAAGCTCCACTTCCAACATGCAAACTCTTAATCAAAACCTAATTGCGAGGTACATGGCGTGTAAAGTCTATCATCTTACTAAATTTAGTTCTACATGTAGAATAGATTGCATCATGATTGATAACAAATTAATGATGACTGTAAATTCGTGATATACATGTATTTAAACCAATTTCGCCGGACGTCCTCCAGCACAAGGCATCGCCGAGCTAGAAGCCCCGAATTCAAATTCAAACCAAGCTTATACACCCCGAAAGGCACGCGCCTGCGCAGAAAGATTAAGAATGTTTCTGAACCGAACATGTTCCGCTACAACAAAAATAAAATGTGTAAACTAAAGCAAGACATATATACCTCTTTTTATGAAGTATTTAAACTACGTGTCGTTACCTCTATCAGCATTTCTTGTAAGATGACCAGCTGCTCTTCCAGATGGTAAAATATGCTATCTAGTTCATCAGATGAGTCAAGTTTTTCTTGCAATTTCTTGGCGTCATCAGCCATGTTTTTCCGCTTGGCATATTTGGCTTGGTCAAGTTGATTGGATAACTCTTCCTCACTGTGAAAACAAAATACAGCTATCTCAAGTAATATTCAAAGGCTTATTCAGTCCTGTTATCTTTGATTATGGTAGGACAATTAAGTAACCTGTAATATATGCAATTATTAATGTATTGAAGCACGCGATGGCTTTTTAACCGCGGTCTTGCAACATACGCAATCCACCAATGCACAAACAAACTTACTCTATAGAAGCTGTACAAGATTTTCGCGCATGCGTAAATCGACTCTAGTCACCGACGGCACTTTGCGCCTGTACATTCCTATTATGCAAATAACCAGAAGGCTTTCGGCTATTTATAGCGTTCGATCAAGCCACGGCTTACTGACCTAAGTTTAAATGAACCGCGTTGTAGTATACACACAACCGAATGCAGGAAATCTTTGTGTGTACATTGTACGTGTCATGCTTGCCCGCGCCGCAACTATCTCTTATGTGAGTCAAAACACAGTTCTGGCCATATAATTATGACAGCAATCAATACTCCCATTGCATTTCCCAATTCAAACTTGGTTCCACTGCCGAAAGATAGCAAAGTTTCCGGTAGTCAGGCCATCATTTCCAATCATTCAGCTTCTTCATTAGTGCCTTCTATGTATTGATTCCACACATTTTCATACACTTTACGGTTTAGACTCCTCCTTTAACTCCTTCTTGAACTGCAGAACTGTCACATCAGGCGGTGCGTGGTTGTGCGCTATTATAGCGAATCACTTCCCCCCACCACTACTAAACTGGGCCATTTCACCCCCCCTCCGATACCGACAGCTCACTGTATAGTCCTGCCCTTCACTTCCTTTTCATGTAATTGAAACATGCCCGTCGAAACCATAGTAGTAGTAGTAGAACGTAATTTCCTCTTGTAAAAGGAGCACCGAAGAGATCTTCGTAAAGATGAAAGGCACCTCCAACCCATCACCACACGTACGTGAAGACAGCATAAAACACACCATCACTACTAAGGACAACACAACTAAGTCTAAGCTACCACAAAAGAAAAGGACTAACTACAGCCATGCAAAAATCAAGCAAAATGGTACAAGCAGCAGCAGAGTTAAGGTGGATTCTCTGGGACGCATGTATCTGAGATGATCTTGGACCTATGTTGGTGGAGAGCGTAACACAGTCTTCTACTGAGCGCTTCAAGTTCATGTACGATGTTATTGTTTTGAAGAGCAGAAGCTTGAGGACACTTAGTGCAGTCCAGAATAAGCTGAAGAAAGATGTTGTTGTCAGAGGAGATTTCTTCCCACATATCTTCATTGAAGTTTTCTGCAATGACGGATTCGTACTCGTTGATGTATTTGGTACGTGAACTTGCGAGAGCTGTGCATTCCAGAAGGAAATGCATACGATTCTCAGGATGTTCTCTGCACAGCGGGCATGTTGGATCAGCAGCAAACTTGTTGAATCTGGCCTTGTTTGCCTGCAGGATGTAAGTGCCAGTTGCCAGCCTACACTTTATAGATGCCCTGTGAACATCAACATGGTTATGATCCACAGAGCCCCACAGATGGTGTGCCTGGAAAAACTTGCCAGTTTCCCAATTGAAGATTTTGAGATGGCTTGATTGTACAGCTTTGTTGCCCAGTAGTTTTCAACTGCTATTTTGACAGTGTTCTTCCAAGCGCTTTTAGATGGTGGATCTTCTAAAAGACTGTGTGCATCAGACAAGGCATATTTGGCAAGTGTAATCACTGTCCCAACAAACCAGTGTGTGATTTAATGTCTTTATTTGCAAGTGTGAATGGCAATTTGGCGTTCAACCCTTTGTCCTTGCAGTTGCTCAAATAGTTGAGTCTTCGCTGATCTATGATTGCCTCAATAGGTCATGTCTAAAAAGGCGACACAGCATCTACTGTGTCATATGAATTTGCCTCGGGACCTTCAATGCTGGTTGTGAGGACTTGACTTCTGTAATGATCAGGTTGATTGTTTTCCAATATATGCAAATATCTCGGCAGCACAAAGACATTCAGTATTCTATTGTGACTATGCAAACCTGATCCCAGAGCATACATATATGTTGTTCTTCTAGCTGCTTAGCCTCTCATCAATCAGGGCTTGTTGTTGTTTGAAGTTGTTCTAAGGAGGCCCAGATGAGTACATTCAGAAGCGGACATGAACAGGAGATCTCTGAGCTTAAAAGGTCTGGACTTCCTGACAACATTCCGTGGTGTTGAAATTCAAGATGAGGATGGAACTTTTCTGGGTGAGTACATAAAGATGTTGCCGAGGCATACTCTGCAGTTGGACGGAAGCATAATTTGAAGATCACTGACACTATATGCAGATCAGTAGATATCGTCGCACATGTTGGAGACCCCACAAATATCGAACCAAAGGTAGAACCTGCTCCGAGCCTGCTCTCTGACATAGGTGTCACCAAAAGCATATCCTTTGCCGCCGTGGTAGTGACATTACTTTGAAGATCCATGTTTGTTCGTCGATGTCAATTTTTGAAATTAAAATCGGTGATTTAATAATTGACAACTGATGAACCGAAACCAATCGCGCCTTCGCATTCACCTGCGCAATTACGAACCATTAACCAATCACAATTAAGCACCCGTGGACCATAATATTTCACACGGCGGCAACGTCTGTGTTATGGCGGCACCGGGGGGTCGGCTGTATTTACCACCCCCTACTTCAATAGGAACTTAGCCCCAAGTCTCTTAAATCCACTTAAAAGGATAATCCCTGGGAATTATACTTCGGTCTTCTAACGTTCGGTCTTGCAGAGGGTCACAGCCGAACCGTCTCTACATCTCAATTAAATGGTGATTAAAACCGTATAGTAGGATTTTATTCCTGTCAGTTCATTAAAAGTTTTTGCGGGGCGGTCGACGATTTCCATTGTTGTGAGAGGTGATATACTTCACAGCAATCAATACAATAGTATGTGACGATACCAGATCAGCTTAAGGCCGTAATTAAAAAATGCCCTTTTCTCACGACAAAATCAATGAAACTGAACTGAATAAATCCCAAACACCAAACTTCAACAAACCTCTGCAGCGTTCAACATAAGAAAAGAAAATGATAGGAATAAATAATTATTACCCGCCAGAGTTCTTTTGTACTCCACTAAGAAATATTAGAAAATTCTGATACATTTATTCGCCTTGTTCCAGAATAAATGCATGAATCTTGGTCAATAATTTGTCAAAGGAATCGTATACCATGGCCTACACAAAAATGGATGATAGCATTCCTGGAATGGTAGCTATAGCCGGATAGGGGGTAATCAGATTTACACGGGGGATATTTTTAATTAAACTAAAACTACTTCAATCATGTTGAAAAGCGTAACCCCCAATTATTTGTCTGATCATATTAGGATTCCATAAAGGTATAGTTGGGACTCAATCCAGCCGAAAGTTTTTGGAGTTATAGACTAAAAGAGCAAAATCAATAAAAAGGGAGGGTCATTTGCAGTTTTACAGGGCATTTCAAGTTTGCTTGATTATAGAGGGCGGTGTGGTGTGGTGTAGTGGTCCACCTTTCACCAATGCGCCCGGGTTCGATTCCCGTCCACAGACAAGTGCCGTAGGTTTTTCTCCGAGCACTTCGGACTTCTTCCCATAAATTCTTCCCCCCCGCTGTTCTGGAGGCATTCCTTGAATTTAATGCATATAGCAATATTGGGTTCTGCTTGGCAAATGCCGAATGTTATAAATAATAAATAACATTTTGATAATATGGTGCATATTATTGGTGGAGCACATAGGATTAAAATAAGGATAGTTTTTGACGTCTAAAATGCTTAGGTTTGAACCACAATGTGGGGGGAACAAGATCTAACGTCCATTGTATTCAATTGGGCTTGGCCTTGTTTTTCTCCCTACCTTTGGTAAGTAGCATTTAAAGCACTGAAACTATTCCTTATTTTCTCCTATGATTCTAGATTTTTTCTGGACTATCACCTATACACCTAAGTGTTTTGAAGTGTTTTTGGCATTATGATTTGAATATATTATTCTGCCATCACGACATACTCCCCAATGGGTACAGTGGAAGTTCTGTTCATTGTTTTTAGGAATTTCTAGGATTCCGACTGCAGGTACTTGGAGAAGTCCTGAAACTGAGTTGATCGGGATCAGATGTTAGTTTCCGTTCATTTTAAAAAATGTCTACATCAAAAACATAACGCTACTCACCCCCTCCATCATTAAATTTCATATATTTTACAAGGTCGCGTTGCAGAAATACAAACCATATAAATTTATCAGTGTTAATTGCATTTTCATTTAAAAGTTGAAATGTGGCACTCTTAAGAATGTTTGTACAAAAAGTTATTTGAAAGCCCGTTGCACTCGAAAATGTACTAGCTGTCCTGTCTTTTTAGAAATGTCTAGATAAAAAAGTACACTTACGACACATTGTACTAGAAAAGTACTATCCCATTTTGAATTTGCTCCCCAGGAGCACACTGTACTCTAAATGACCTAACAACTTAGTAGAATGACTCAAAAAGGACTTAAAAAGACATTTCGAGCACACATTTTAAGTACATAACAACGAGGCTATAATGTAACTTTTTCATTAGAAGTTCATTCGAGTATATTCCGAGTACAATGCAATTATTTGATTTTAAAACCAGGACCCTTTAACTAAAACATTAAAATAATGCTTTTCCTGATATACTTCAATGTGGGAGAATCATAAAACAGGAAAAATTATGAAAATCGGACCATGATCAGCTCACCACCTTTAAGATACGTAATGCCTAATTTACCTCAACATACTGGATGCTAGCTCAGCAATCATTTGTTCAAACCGTCTATGGTCTCTTCTCTGTTTTTTGACTTGTTGTCACTCTCCTTGTCCTTCTGGTAAGCGTTTGCGGTTGAATTATAGCATGCAAATAATGCAAGGTTTGAAATGAAAAGTGGTAACATTTTGATCACTTTTTTCCCGATATAAAGCATGTAGTAAATTTGTTTTATTACATGACATCCAGCAATCGGGAGAGATTGTGTAGAACATAATCAGGAATACCACTTTGGGAAAATTTCATTCGCAATTGTTTCTCCCCCTCTCGTGTGTGTGTGTGATTGAAAGAGCAAGAGTGAGGGTGGTGTTTGTGTGTTGAGTGAGAGGAGATGGTAGAGAGGGTGTGTGTGTGTGTGTGTGTGTGTGCGTGTGTCTGTGAGGGTGTGTGTGAACCGTTTGCCCTATCGTTACCTACCAGAATCTTTCGACTTCTTGAGAAGACTGTTCAAAAGTTTCAATCTGAAGCCGACATCCTCCCACTCAGAATGATCACAACTACTGGTTCTTCTCGTCGGACGTCCAAGGCATGAAGCAATATTTCCCGTCTTTCTTTGGCTTGGTTGGAATCTGTGATCATTTCACTAGAACCAATACTGACTGCAATGTACAGGGTTATCACTTTCACCATCATTGTAGCGTCTAGGAATTCACAGTAAAGACTGTAATTCGCCTTCTTTAACACTGGAACTTTGTGTTTTTCAATTGTAAGATGACTTTGTTTATAATTGCCACTCTCATCTCAGCTCATCATGACACGTCCGCATACGCAATACCGTACCCTAGTAGAAGAATATTATAACAAAAAGGAGAATGAAGGGAGGAGAAAGGGGGATTAGGAGGAAAATATAAGAATGAGGAAGAAAGAAAAAAAGTAATCTAAGCTAATACATTTTCATTGCACGTTTTCCTTGCACTAATGAACTGATACGGGAGCTTTAAGTCCGTTCAATCGGATATAATCTACTTGTATTAAGGGATTAGCAATGGAATCCCAGCTTGATGTGTTTCCACACAAAATAAAGCAAAAATCAAGAAAACAATGGTGCAGGTTTCAATCAAGAAAGAGAAAGAATTAGGTGATTAATAGTGGTCAAAACAAAAGCGACCCAATGGTATGGCCAAAACTCTGTTGGAATAACGACCTGACAATTCAGTGCCGATTATGTAAGAGTACTAAGACAACTTTGTGCTAGCAACACTGCCGACAGAGGCCAGCGGAGGTTAAGAGCCGGTCCATTTTACACCAAATGTGTTCCTATTGAAATGTTGGCTATAATAAACAAACTGAACGGTTACAGAATCAAGCCAATGATTTTAGTTGAGTGCATGTTTTTTAACAAATTTAAAGTTGCGCGCATTGGGATGGCATGTCCTAAAACAGGCACCCGAGATAGAATTCTGTTAAACAGTGGGTCTCTAGATGCTATTGTTGGGTCTACCATCTAATATCTCAGTTACTGTTGTATTAAGCCACTCCATTGACAGCTTCTTCCCACGGAATTTTGCTTTGCCGTCCAATTTTGCCAAGCTGCGAAGAACACACTACATGCACTGGTTTCACCTGAAAATTTCAGCTATTCTGCAGTTGACTCCTTTATGCGGGTTTAAATACGGCGGGACTCTTATACTGATATATCTCGGTAGCGCAGAGGCCGTCACGAAAAAAAAAACCACCCGTTTTCAGCAAGTCGAGCATTTTCGGCAAAAGTAATGATATTAAAAAGCTGATTTAGAACATTTCTAGGCTAGACCATGTATGATTCCATCGCTAAACCCCTTTAAATGATACCAATATTTTAACTACTTTTCTAACTATATAGCTACAAATAAATCGTCTGTGCCTTACAGTGTGAACCCAAAAATAACTTTTTCTTTAAATTGTCAATAAGCCACCGATTGATGACATCCTTGTGTACAAGCACTATTTTTAATTTCTTATTTAAGTGAAAAGTAGTTAGATATCAATATATTAAAAGGAGATATTACGAACCTTTCCCTCGTTGAGGTCGCAGTATATGTCAGAAAAGTGAGAAAACTCTCTCGTAGAACATAAAATTCAAAACACGGGCCTAAACGTTGCAGAGCCCTCAAAGCAAATTATTTTCCATCATTAATATTGGAAGCACACTAAACACACAGAATAATAGGTTTTGTATCGCTTATTTGATAAACTTTTAGTTTCTTGAAATCCTTTACGAGCATTGTAAGATTCAAATAGCCATATTTTTGTCTCACAATTACGTACATTATTTTATTCTGAACAAATGAATAATATTCTCACCCTTATGGTCTGGCGACGATATGCTTGACATGTTGATGTATGTTGTACCGATAGAGTCGTGTGCCGATAAACCATCCCTTCGAACATTCAATGTCATAAGTGATAATATAATAATTGCATAATACATAATTATGGTATTGTCCAACTTGCAACCATTTAATCATTTCGCACATTTCGGCGGTGTGTGTATATATATCTATATTATATAAATTTTGTTTGATATGATTGATGTACTTTTAATATTGTAAAGATGTACCACAGCTATTTGACCCCATGCAAATTGTCTCTTTTATTTTTAGAACAATTTTAAGCATGGCGCAACAATTTTGACACTACTAAATCGGACTGGAATAGCTATTACCTCTCACCCCCCAAAAAAATCAGAAAATCTTTGGCGGGAATCTTGCCATATTGGCCTACAAAGGTCATAATTTGTATGTTATAGCCCACTCCATATGCCAATTTCTCACTAGAGAACGTTTACAGCTATAGTTTTTTATGGAAAATCATCTTTGCCCGCAATTAAATTTCATCAAATTTACACAGAATGTGGTTAGTGGCAATATGTACTCCAAATTAGTTGTCAAAGTGTGTCGCCTTTTTGTTTTATACTCGTTTTGTCATAACAAATGATACTTTCAAACAGTTGTGATGTCGCAATTCCGTTTTAATTGAAATATCTTAGGGGTCAACCCCGGGATAAACACAAGGTATTTCCTATTACTAAATATTATAGACTGATATAAAATTCGCTAATGTGCCCATAACTTTTCAACCACCATTTGTGCATCTTGGCAGATTATATGTACCGTTGATTATAGTTGAAACCACTGACCTCTGCCGCACAGTTGAATGGTCGCCGAGTGAAACAACAGGAAGTTGTTTTTTTACCTATATAATATGGCGGAAACAATGCATACACCTGCTGGTGCACACATTCCACACAGATGTTCTTTGTTGACAAGGTGTTGTAGTGCATGGTTTCTCGCAATTGATAGGTAAAAAAACAACTTCCTGATGTTTCAATCGGCGACTCAGACCCGCTATCCAGTGTAGAGGTCAGTGGTTAAAACACAAAGCTTTTGGCTTTGACATGTTAGGTCACCCCAATAGAGAGGTCACAACAAGATGTAATTACTTTTAATAGTGAATGTGAAATTGAACTTATGGTGTTCTTTTTAGTGAAGTAATCATGTTGTAATAGCATATCGCAAAACCAACCATTTCTGAGCTGTAAACAAAAACGACTATGTTATACATAAAATGAAGATCATATTATGCCCTATACTCATTCTATTGTGTTATTTCTGACCTGTGATTTTCATATCGCAATACCGTAATATTTTGAATACCGTAGCGACCAACAGACAGAACGATCAAAGCATCGGCGTGATAACAACTTTGCAAATTGCATGATAAACATCATAAAACAAAATTATAATTCACTTACCAATCTTTCATCTGCAGTTTGATCCTCTCGCACATAGATGGAAACTGATCAAGTATTTAAGATTGAGAAAAGCTAATAATCATTTGTAACCCGATAAAAATATACAATGTGTTTCAAAACGCAACACTTGGTGTCAGCCGCAATAACTTTTAAACAAACGCACATGATTACATGTTCTTTGTTGTAATGTAAGATAGTACTGTTAGCTAACGTCCCTGAAAAAAAGTCATAGTGATAGAGGTAAAAGTCTTTTAAGATATGACCCCAACAAATAAGTGACCCGTAGGACCCATTTTACAAAAAATGAGGAGCTGGTAACCACAAGAGCGGTATTGAGGAACAAAATGGCAAATACAATATTGATTGCAATCAACATTTACTTGCCCAAATTTCTTGCAGAACTTCTACTGGATCTAATAACTGCATTTACATAATTATTATTTAACTGATAATGATCAAACATTAATTTATTTGTGATAAAATGCATTTCACGACGGTATGAGATAAAATTATGATTGTGTCATACACAAACTCCACGTTACATATCTGATGGGCTGCAACTTGCTTGTTACATTTTGAACATTTTGAACAGTCCAGAAGAAAGCGTACAAGCACGTATACGTACAAGTACGTGCATACGTCATAATTTCCCACAATGCAATGCAACTTTTAAAAGAAATACGTTAGGTTTTAACATTTCAGCCCGGGACAGTTTATTTTACAGTTATGAAGCTGTAATTTTCACAACATAGATAGATATGAATCTGTTGGGCTGTAACTTGCTTGTTACATTTTGAACATTTTGAACAGTCCAGACGAAGGCGTACAAGCACGGATACGTACAAGTACGTACATACGTCATAATTTCCCACAATGCAATGCAACAGTTTATTTTTTCAGTTATGAAGCTGTAATTTTCATTACATAGAGTTTTAAAGCTTATCAACAAAATGTATGTGCAGATTTTTGATGTCTTTTTTCAAATAAAAGATATTAAAGGTCCGTGGCCCGATCGCTAATAGCCTCGTCTCCAGAAGCTCCAGATTTTACCGGAAGTGGTCAACATTTTGGTATCAGAAGAAAGCTACTATTTTTTTCATTTACCCTGTGAAATCTTAGCGCCAAAGGATGTTTGGTTTGGAAGTTATGAGCGAAAATGTGCCCCATTTTGGTCGACCAATATTAATTTTACACAGTACTCGATGGGGCTTACAAAATCATGTTTTTAGCTCTCGCATCAAAACGGATTGAAATATCGGCGCAAAAATTTACAGATGGGGTTTTAGAGTGAAGGCCAATCTATCAAGATGAAAACTTCATATCCTTAAATCGGGCCATCCCCCTTTAATTAATTAAGAAAATTTATGACTTCCTCAGTGACATTTTCTCATTAATTAAATTTCAACACATGAAATCAAACTTTTGACACATAGAATTTGTTTATAATGTTGTTTGGCATCAGTTCTGAAATTTGTATCCTTTCTCATCTCAAAACTGAGAATCCCGAGAGGATTTTGTAAAATTCTTTTGTATTTCTTTATAATTTGGTGACGTATGTACGTACTTGTATATACATCGTCTGCACTGTTGAAAGAAGAAACATATATTTTTAACACAAAACTCAATAACAATATCAGTATATTCATTTTGACATTCAATTTGGTGTGTGCCGTCACAAAGTGATGATGATTGATTAGCTCTAATCCAATGGTGTCTCAATTTATAGACAATACGAGGATTCTGTTTATCATACATTCCTAATACCATCTGCGTGTTTAAATGCATGTTAATTAGCTGTTATTACCAATGGAAACATTCATATATTATTATTTGTTGTAGTACTTGCCTGTTAAAAAAGGAAAATGGTGGTTCTGGACACAAAAAGTACAGTGGCGTATTTATAGAGGCTCAGTTTGGAAAAATGAGCCCTGTAGTTTACTTGATTTCTGGTGTGATATCTTAAAAAATATTGACCTGACCTTTATGAACAAGAACAAGTACTAACGTGCTTTTGTTCAAAACTTGTGGCGCCAGTCACCAATGTTGCGTTTTTTTAGGGGGTACACTATACATATACACATTATTCTGAATTGCAATTAATCCCAAAAAGGTGTAGAAATTAATTTATCCCTATCTGGCCTATGTAATATATTCGTTGTGGGAATCAATTACAGAATATATCAAAACGATATATCTACAAATCAAAACATTCTGGCGATATCATTATCTTTTGCATTTGTGGGGCATTTGTTCGTGAAGTATTTCTTTTACATCTTAATCGAAAGCTATCATGTGCCCATTGTGTGCATTTGTGTCTTGTTTATATGTGTACAGAGATGGAAGAACGATGAGGAAAGAACGACGATTGACGGGGAGAGGGGAAAGTCAACGGAGTTAGAGAAAGAGAGTGCAAAGCAAGAGTGCAAGGGGAACAGACAATAGTTGCACTGTAAGAATCACCGAATGGCAACCTAGGACAGGAAAGCGTATGCGGGGAAGGCAGAAACGTAGATGGAGAGATGATATCGCATCTTATATGGGCACAACTTGGACAAGAGTGGCACAGGACAGACGAAGATGGGTATCATGAGGAGGGCTACAGCCAACATTGGTTGAAATAGCCACTAGGCAAGGCAAGTGCAAAGCAAGAAGAAGAAGAGAGACAAATGGAAGGATAGAGAAAGGGACCCGGAGATTTGACAGTAACATGCAGGGAGACCTCACAAATGTATATCTTACGGTGATTGGTAAGCGAAATTCTTCATTCCATATCGGATTCTCACTGGCTTTGATCACCGCTGTCCTAACCTGCAGATGTAAAAAAAGATATGTTAAAATCCTCTTTATTGTCTTCAATACAATGAATTATTTTGATAAAATTAAAAATCGGAAGCTTTCGAACTGCTTTCAACTGCTAAAAAAAGACTTAAAAAATCAGTAAAAACTGATAGTAACGGGAAGCCTTTGAAAACAGACATAACTAACAGATTACATTTTAGCCCCAAGACGACAGTCTAATCAAACTGAATCACTTTTCACCCTGGTTTCTGAAACACGAATTCGACCAGCCCCTCTATATTTTTTTCTCAATAAATCAATCAAAAATTAAATTTATTTGAACTTCAACATCACAGCAATGTATGACAATAACATTTAAAAATAAAAATATTGCAGTATAGAGTAAATTACATTAATATAAAGTAATGTACAAAACAAAGCAAATTTTAACAAGAAATGGCAAAATAAGCTGAGAATGTGAAGATCCAGGTCACTGCTAAACGAAGGGTGTGAAGGTGCAGTGACCTCTTCCTAAGTTCTACAATTTATACAAAATATAGATAACACAAGATTATGGTATTCTTATGGTATAGGAAAAGGGCGTTATTAGAGTTTCCAGAGGTAAATTTGTGGAGATCTTAAGATCTTAATGGAGTCAAGGGTCAACTACTATGCAATATTTGAACACTGCCGAAACATTATGTGCAGTTAGATTCCAAGTTACAATAGAGTCTCGACGAGGGCGTGCTCGCCTCCCTTCTTGGTGTACAGATTATATAGCGGCCAAATCTCATTCAATATAGCAACTAACCCCAATAGATCAAAATAGAATGCAGCAGTAAAGACTCCAAATGGCAATCCACGAACGCCGATATAGGCGTTTTCATGTGGGCCTGTCATGGTTATTTCCATGGCCTATAAATCACTTCGTACTTTCCGTTATTCATACATTAAAACCAAAAAAAAAATAAGAATAACCCTTAGACTGTAGTTGACGGTTTTGGAATGGGAAAATGTTGCTTGATAACATAAAAATCAGAAGTTTTCGCCAAAATTTCGTTTTATGGGGTTAAACCAAAATCTGTGTCTTCATTTGGAAATTATTTACCGCTGCCGCCTGTTGAAAAAGATCATGGAAGCACCTTCCTTCGAAATTCGGATGAACATGAAAAATGGACAAAAGTGAAATAAAATTGATTTTGTCGATTTAAATTTAATAGGGTTTTAGAGTTGCTATTACAGAGTTAAGTAGGAGTTGATTCGTTTGTTTGTTATCTGTGATTCATGAACAAAACTCTGTACCTACTTCCTTGCCAGCAAAGTTGAAAACAAGATATGGATCAACTTGCTTCTTCTTTTCAGTCTTTGCAAAAGGAAGATGCTGCTTAACGTGCTGCCAATATGCAGGATCCACTAAAACATGAACAGGATAAAAAGAAAAACTCGTGGATTGTCATAGTATACATTTTATCATATGCTTTGAGGATCTCTCTAAATGATAAATTCTGCTGAGATAACATGCTAATTTATTGGATAGTATGAACTAACGGTTAAACAAAAGAAAAAGGAAAAACAAAACAAAGCTGCTTTGCTCCAACGTTAGTTGATTTTAATTAGGGGAGGTTACTTCAAAACTCAACCACAGGTTACTCGCCGGTTACGCCCGGTTCTCTGCGGTTATAACCGGTTTCTATTATTCTAAACAATGAAACACAGTCCAGCTGCCCTGAGCCGCAGGTCAACCGGCGGTTGAGTTTTGAAGTCGCCCCTTAGTTGATCTTACGGATTTCAATTGTATTTGGTTCACTCTTTTGACCTAAATTACGCACTAATGTCACTGCGAAAAGGAAGTGATACGAAGACTCGTACAAGGTGAATAGAGAAAGGAAAATGATTTTTAAAACGCCATTTTGGTGGGTATTGTACAAATGTATTCTAAATCATCATACTTTGCAATATATGTTAAAATCAAATGTGTCACAACTTCTTATAGACCTTTTACAGTTCCTTGATTATTTTCATCTGATTTGAGCCCTCTTGACTTTTTCCTGTGGGCATGGTGCGGTTACTCAACCTGCTTAATATGCAGCTTTCAAGTGTGCCCTTATTATTTATCATGTTTAGTTATGGAAATATATAATACCATGCATCTGAAGCTACCGTGTGGTGCAATACTGCAGTGCGAGTAGCGCGTACCGCCCAACACTGCACAATACGCAAAAATATCGGGCAACTCGTCAAGCAAATTTCTTTTTATTAGTTTTGAAGCCATTTTAAAACTATTTTGTCAAGTCAGCTTCTTCTTGCATATAATAATAATAGATGACTTTTTCGGTTGATAACAGAAAATATCGCCCTCGCAAAGAAAATATCATATATGATCTAGGCTCGGGCGATATTTTCTGTTATCGACCTCAGCCATCCAATATTATATAATTATTTTTCGAGTACTTTTCTGTGCACATTCCTGAGGTGCAAAATATTTTATATAGACATCCCCGATGGATTTTGAGTACATTTTTGGTACATTTCGTGTAAAACGACTCCTGTACATTTCGTGCTTCTTTAATTTAGACATTTCTAAGGTAATAAGTAGATTGATTGAAATGTAGTACGTTTTGAGCACTCCTTTTGAGCATTTTGTTCTCGGTAAGTGTTCCGAATCTACACCTAAAGAAATTTAATTCTACAAGTACGTTTCGGGTACGGCACTCGAAATTTACTCAAAGTTTACCAGGGATGGTGGTACTGGTGGTGATGGTAGTGGATGATAATATTAGTAAAAGATTTACTCTGTGGAATGTCCTCGGCGTTGTAAATCTTGACTAGCAGCATGCCCGTTTGTTGTTCTGTGCCGACTGGCAATAGCAAGTTTCTGTGATTTATTTCAGAGGAAAGGCGAGACATACAGATTGAAAATAAAAAAAATAGAAAAAGTGCCAATGTAATATGAATAAATCCACAAACAGAAATACTAACAGAATTAACAAGATTTTGTAGGCGTGCAGGTAGGAAGATCTTAAAATACTGCGACATTTTGGGATTTAAAAAACACACACACATCGATATGCAAGACCAATAGTCGGTGGCCAAATGTATTCCAGGATTTGAATCTTTCCTTTCCGAGAACTTGTTAATTATGATATGATTGAGCCAAAATATAATGCATGGTGCAAATTTTTTCGAACGTGTGTTCACCATTTTACATGCAAATTAATTATGACGACATAAGTCAAAATTGAAATACACCAGGATTGAATCAGTTCAACCGTTAAAGATTTCTTTTATCATTCTATAATATAGTAAAAACGTTACAAAACAACGAAAAAAACGAAGCATTCCAGCAATATTCAAGATGGCGTCCAAAATTTCAAAATCATTGAAAAAGTGGCATATGGGGCTAATATGAGAAAAAAGGCACACAAATAATGTCAAGGGCCATCAGGAACTCTTACCAGGCATTATCTAGCTTCAGATTAAAGATGGCAGTCAAAACGTCTCCAAAAGTTTCACCAAAATGGCAAGTGAATAAAATTCAGAGTTTGACTAGATATAATAACTGTTTGGAAGAAACTACGCCACGTTGTTTTAAACCCTTGTCCAGCATTTCTTTAAAGTTGATATTCATTCACTATGAATTCGGTATCGTTGGAAAGTTGTAAATCAGTATTTCACATTTATTTTTACTTCATTGTCAAAAAAATTAAGTGGAAGAATAAGCGATTAGATCTAATTACGAGGGTCATCAACTCGACCATTACTCCAAAATGAGGCTTGATTGTATGACGTCATTCCTTGTACACCTCCGGGTCGCATGCATTGGCTGCACTGGTCGCCATGTTGTTGTTATTTACTACTTGCCTTGCCTTGCCGATATTCGTTGTTTACATGTGCTCGATCATTCATTACCATTACCATGCATGTAATGATGGACTTCCTCGGGACTTTCCATGATATTAGGGTAGAGTATACGTATCATGTAGAAGAAGACAGTTTTCCGAAATCGCTATTTCATTCATGAACACCAACTTCACCCGACCATTACAAAAAGTTTTCACGGTCGGGGTGACAAACTATAAATAGCATTTAAATAGCTATTGAGTTTTCTTTTCTTAGAATTTTTCCCTCTAACCTGAAACAATAATGAACATTTTATAAATTTTAAAAGAAGCAGTAGCGAGATCCGAACCCGCGACCACTGTATCATGAGGTCAGCTACCTAACCACAAGACCAGCTGGGATTGGTGTACCAGATATGCAATTCTAATCCTTAATAACACTTACGGAATTAGAATAAATCGCTACTGCTATTGTGGTCAGCAATCAATAGAATGAATAGCTCGCTCTGGAACGGTTGCCAATACATGGCCCCAGGAGCAGGAGTTGGTGGTCCAAATCTCACACTTGCGTATTAGCCTGATACCGGTGTGAAAGCAGATTAGTCCGGTGGGAGCCATTAGTCCGGGCTCCATAGACGATAACGGGAAGAAGGTGAAACTAATGTGCGTAAAGAGTCAACTGAATTGATTGCCCTATTGTTCACCATTGTTCCCGGACTATGAGTACGCCGGACAATGGTTACTTCTACACCGGTGTGAAAGCAGATATAGTCCGGCGGGAGCCACAGTCCGGGGCTCCATAGACGATAACGGAATAAAGCTTGAAACTAATGTTGCGTAAAGAGTCAACTGAATCGATTGTCCTATTGTTCACCATTGTTCCCGGACTATGAGTACGCCGGGCTATAATTACTTCTACACCGGGAATGGTCATTTTCTTGGGAAATCTGCCTGTGCCGTGAAATTCAAGTTTCGGCTATCAATCAAAACAATTATTGGATTTCCGTTATTTTAAATTACCAGTGATTGTTGCACTTATGATCACAATGATTTTTCAGAGAATTTTAGAATTGGGATTGTTTTCATGTCCCTGAAATCTTGGGTATTTCATTCACATTGACATGTCATTGATCTGTCATGGCTGGTCATCGTCAACTCAGTCCCGATCGACTGCGGTCAATTTCTCTCTTGAAATATCAATATTTCAACATTACAGAATACAATAAATCGTTAGTAAACATCAATAAATCTCACAAATGAAAATTTTGTGTTGTAATATGTCTCATCGGTTAAAAAAGAATCTCAGACTAGTGTCCCCATAGGTGCAACTGAGGACTCGGCTATCGATCTTCTAAAATGTAATTAGCGACTTAATTATGTTGTTCTACAACTGGAATACGTCATATTCTTTTCCCTTTAGTCCTGAGCTTTCCAACGATACCAAACTTTGCATGATACTGCTACTCAATGAATATCAACTTTAATACCATCTTGCTTTATGACCGTCCTTTTAAATTTCGTTCAACTCTACAAAAAAATATCTGTATTTATTTAAATTATCCAGAAATTATGAAGAAAGTCTAAATTAAAGTATGACATAACATGATTTTGACAATTAGAAACTTATATCTGGTATTTTTGGTTTGTATAAATACTTAATGAAAAATTATGGTAATACGACTTCCGTTTGCCATACATTTGTTATCAGTTGACCAACATCTTGAATTTTAAGCCTGATAACAAATATAAACATACTAAAATATCTAGTGGTCAAAAACACGACTCATACTTTATTTTATACTTTAATAGTAATTTCTGGATGATACAAAAATAAATATAATGCAAACAATGGTTTACAGGTTTAAACAAAACTTAAACTGCCGTATTGGATATCATTTGCGATTTCTCCATTGGCAACAAAACGGAAATGCAAGATAAAAGTTTCTAATGGTCAAAGACATATTATCTTACACTTAAATACACCCATTTTATAATATTGGGGATGATATAACCAAATATATTACACATAATATGGTAATTTTAAGGTTTATCTTTGAAGGCGTCCGATTTGGCTGTCATCTTGAATTTGAAGATGCTATCAAGACTGAAATGCTAGATAAGAGTTTCTAATGGTCAAAGAAATATATCCCACTCTTTCGTTTATTTCTTCTTTATACTGGGTCCATATTCAGATGGAAATTTAAAGTATCCCTCTGTTCTACCATATGGCCCAAACCTAGAGCATACCTGAGCGTTTTCTATGACGTTTAAACCTACAGCATACCTGAGCGTTTTCTATGATTTTTAGTGACTTCATATTAATTTGCATAAATGATACATTACAAATGCTCAGGAAAATTGGCACTATAGATCTTTTGACAAAGTGACTAATGTATATTGGAATCCAATAGAAACAAGAAAATAACACGAAAATCCCACGGGAACCATCTGCCTTATATATGGCCCTGAACTACAAAGGTGCAAATACAGCGTTACACAACATCTCTCAACATTGTTACAAGAATTTGCTTTTCATTACAGACATAAAAAGTTTACTTACGAATCAAAATGATCAGGCTCAACGGGTTCCTTGAATTGCTGTTACTGAATAACAACAAACACAGTAATTAAGAATCCAATTTTGTTTTGTTTTTTTCAAATCTGATTTACCCATACTCCTTTATTCCAACAATAGGTACGTCTGCAAGAATTACAGGGGGTTAAGTTTATGCTCTCGTAATTTATTTAACCTGTGGGCGTAACTTTGCTCATATTGTATGAGAATTGTGAAGTAACTATTTGTTCATAGCACCCAATGTTTTAACATGATCCAAAATATCCTGAACACAAAAAGAAATTTATTAAGTTTGTTTTTGAGTTCAGTTTAGATAGAGATGTCTGCATAAATAAATGTATAAATTTACGAATATGAACTTATAAATTGTAAAAAATAAATAAATTGTAAATATACAAATTTTAATCTGTAAATAATGAGTATTAAAAATAATAAGTACACTGAACACAAAAAGAAACTTTACTAATACTCCTTCCAACAATAGGCACGCCTGTAAGAATTACAGGTGGTTCATTTTTGTGTTCAGTATATTTTTCATTGAACAAATGCAACCAAACATAACAGCAAACAATGATCAATAACAAATTATTCACATAAAACTACACTGCAGTTGTAAAAACGGCAATAGTACTGTTGGGATCCCCAAATTATATTAAACACCTTAGGCCTCTACAATGTGCATTTATATAACTACAGAGAAACACTAGTGAGTGACCACTACTGACCAATACCAATACGACAATGGGGTTTGTTAATTAGGCCACACCCGGTGTAATTGGGCCTCTATATAAGAGGAGGTAATTGTGAGATTGAGGCAGTCTGCAACTCTGAAACTGGAAATAAAATATAAAAGACCAACAACGGCTCTAGTTGTCTGTTGTTGGGAAAGGTCCCTGTATGCCAGCACCAAACCCTACAACGATTTATGCGCTAGAGATTTCACATTTCAGGTGTCCCTAAAAAAATCGAAAGTGCTGATTTTTGCTGCAATGTAAAGCTTTCCATCAAAAATATCCCCATCTGAAAGGATCAAGCTGAGAAATGTTTCTTTGGTACAAAAATTTCGAGTTTTCTAATTTTGTATAGGAGCAAATACAAAATTCAGCCTATGTTTTACATTGAAATATTAACAAATCAGAATCCCCTTTTTTCTCTCTTTTAAGACATTTCTATAGCCAAATACAAGGTACGAAGTCTATTGAGTGTCTGATCTATATGAAATTACTATTATGACACAATACTTGGGTGCCTCAAAAATCTCTTGTTGCACCTTTAACAAATACAGTTTCTTCGCCAGAACACCGAGACACTGGGATGCGCTCCCAGACAGCATCATAGAACTGCCCTCTGTGGAGCAGTTCAAGGGAGCAATTTGTGCCAATTAACATTAAAATGTCTTGGAATGGTTTTGGCTTTTCAGAATTTTGAGGTATATTTGAACGCAGCCATATTCCCAGTAGCTCCCAGTCATCGTATTCGCAGACCACAATCCGCTTGCAAAAAAACAGAAGAAACATGAGATGGTCAATTTTGCTTCAAGAGTTTGATTTGGAATTACCACTCGCAAGTATAGTTTAATATACAATTACCAACACAACTTGCAAAAAATCTCAAATTTTGAAAATTGGGGGCGCTCTTTAAAAAGTGCTGTTATTACTTTAAGCTGCTGAGACTACAAGGAGACACTCTGGAAAGGAGTTGTATTGGACCTAGAAGGCACACTTCATAATTGATTGCTTTATTTAACCTTTGACATGAGGTCATTAGGAATGTCAAGGTTCCGTAATCTTAGAACATGTTCAAACGTTGACTCTCCTGGAGTTCCGGGCACAACGCCCATTTTGCTCTTGCCTCTGACCTGATGTGTTGCTGTAATTCTGGTAATCAACTCACAGACCCTGGATTCAAAGAAACCCCTCATATAGCTTCATATCGCTGAACTATATATAATCCGATTTCCTACTGGTGATTCAACGTCACAAAGATGATTACATAGTGATTCATAGTAGTCTTAAAGCAAGTTACATTAATTAGCTCTAATAGTAACCTGTGATTTCAACGTATAAAAAAATCGGTTCAGAATTAAACACCATAGTATAAATATAGAGAGATTGTAAATCAGAGGTGAATTGAGTTTAATTTTCTAGGTGTTCTGGTTTTGTTACAATCCTTGAGCCGGGATCGTAACAATGTAAACACGTTGTGTTTTCTAAATATTGCATTAGGGAAAATCTATTTTTCTTATTCATGTTGTAAACAGGTTTTAAGCTACTTTCCCTGTTAGAAATCTCCTGAAAAGTAATATTTTTAACACAAAAGTACGCGCACGCACGTTTCGCATTTTCTTTCTTTCTGAAACAAATTTACTTACCAGTGTTCTATCACCTCTTCCAGTAACACTCAAGCTAACCATCAGATACCCGGTACAGCCACCTCCAACATGGTCTGCATTTGTCAGTACCAGCCATTTGTTTTCTATGGTGCGATTCTTCGCTACATACACTGTTCCAACATGGATAAGGAAGCTTCCTATCACGGCATCTCTTCGCAGTTTGCCGCGTGAGTTGTACACCTATCAATTACAATCATACACCTATCAACACAATCACCATTTTACATTTTAACATTATCATAACGCATTGCCAGTTGACTCGTTTTTGATAGGCTCTGCCTCCTGTAAGTGAGATTTCTAGGGTTATTACCCACGGTTCTCAAGCGATTCTTCCCGATTTACAAGAGGCCAAATGGAAACCAGTCAAATTCACAATTATTTTAGTTATTGGTATTGGTGATAGCAATTGAATAATAACCTTAGTTTACTGCCAAATTACGTCTGTGTTTGTCTATTTCCCGCTAATTTGCTCGACCTACTCTCGTGATTGCTTAAACGGGCTATTTTTTAAATAAAAAAATGTTTCAAAAGATGCCTTTGCTTTCTTAAAGAATGTCCGCTAGGATAAAGTTGCCTTATTAGCAGAATTTACTAAAAACTGCTATCTATGTTAGGCATTAGTGACTTCTCTCGGCATTCGTGACAATTTATGACTTGAGAAGTCAATAGACAAAAACAGTTGTCTGCTGCGGAATATCTATGGTACTCCTGTCATTAAATTGGATTATATAGGTGTGTTAATAAAAAAAATCAGTAACGATTGATTAAAATCTGCGACAAATTCTTGAAAGTGATGTAACTGAAAAGGTTTGGATGTTTCATTCGTATGGTTATTTCTTTCAGGACACACTATATACTACACATCATCATGATCTCTTTTTTCCCGTGGGCCACGTATGTATATTGTGGGCGTTTTACTTTATTATCAATGGTATCTTTCTAGCATTTTTTACGAAAATGTATTTAGAAATATAATAAAGCATAGATATACCCTGGCATTTTGCTTTAGAGGGTACTAGTAACCTCGTGTCCTACTTGATGGACACGAGACAACCCATACGTGAAGACCTAACAGCAAATTTTACGGGGAACTAGCTCTTTAACACCATAGAGGAGTTCCAAATCGTGTGAAACACATTTTTCAATGGGAATGAATTTGACCATGAAGACGAAGTCAGAACGAGTTTGGGGTTTATTCCGTATTGAAATGCGCTTCACACGATTTAATAATAATAATAATAATAATAGCAGAGATTTATATAGCGCCTTATGCTATTGGCCTCTAAGCGCTTTCACAAATGGCCGCTGACCACTGTGGCCCAACCATACCATAAACCATTTAGCATCATTTCAAGGGATGCAGCAGATCGGGATCAGCGCTTTCCCTTATCAGCAAACATGCATCGACATAACCATCGCAGCCGGGACCAGCTCCCCAAATATCGCATGGGTAAATCGAGACAACCAAGCGGTTAATTTCTTGTCCAGGGAAATTACAAGATAGCTGAATCTTACAGGGCTCGAACGCACGCCTATACGCATGAATGAGCATACACTGGAGTCGAGCGCTTACCTGATTGAGCTATCTTGTCCAATTTGGCACTTCCACAACTCTCTTAGGTTCAGCAGCTTAACGTATAGGAATTGGTTTAAAAAAAAAAAAAAAAAAAAGAAGAAAACCGAGCTTTTATTTGTGTCTCTTGGAAACTTTCAGAAGGAAAAAATAGGTGGTTAAGTTGTTAGTAATTATATTGGGAAATGGTATCGTTTTTACAGAAAGAAATGCACTCTAAAAGATAAGAAAAAAAGTAATGATGACTGAATGACGACTGCATTGAAATCCCCAAGCTTTCTAGTGAAACAAATCAATTAAGCCAATACGGAATAAAGCCTATGAACCTCATTCAACTCTGTGCATATTGATTATTTCATGAAGGAATAACCGGTAAAGATGCTCAGTCTACGGTGGCGTAACTTGCAGTTGAATTGGAAAAGGGCCACACGCAAAATTCGCCTACTCCTTAAAGACATATCACTGATTCACCCGAAAGAGTCAAAATATTTGAAATTTAATAATAATAATAATAATAATAGCAGAGATTTATATAGCGCCTTATGCTATTGGCCTCTAAGCGCTTTCACAAATGGCCGCTGACCACTGTGGCCCAACCATACCATAAACCATTTAGCATCATTTCAAGGGATGCAGCAGATCGGGATCAGCGCTTTCCCTTATCAGCAAACATGCATCGACATAACCATCGCAGCCGGGACCAGCTCCCCAAATATCGCATGGGTAAATCGAGACAACCAAGCGGTTAATTTCTTGTCCAGGGAAATTACAAGATAGCTGAATCTTACAGGGCTCGAACGCACGCCTATACGCATGAATGAGCATACACTGGAGTCGAGCGCTTACCTGATTGAGCTATCTTGTCCAATTTGGCACTTCCACAACTCTCTTAGGTTCAGCAGCTTAACGTATAGGAATTGGTTTAACATTTAGGGAGGACATAGAGGGGCCGAAGATTTTGTGTGCGTGCCACTTCACTCGACGCTCACCCTGTACTGCCGTGGGATAGAATGAAAAGAATTGTTTTGTGCCTGGGTAATTACACTATTTACTCTAGTGCTATCAGTTATGCTTTAGGGGATATGAGCCGTAGGAAAAAAAAAAAAAAAAAAAAAGGGAAATTACAAGATAGCTGAATCTCACAGGGCTCGAACGCACGCCTATACGCATGGATGAGCATACACTGGAGTCGAGCGCTTACCTGATTGAGCTATCTTGTCCGCTTTGCATAATAGCTTAAAATCGAAGGTTAAGTCTGTATAATTCCCATAAGTTATTTTTTCCAACTGAAGAATTGCCAGAAAAGGAAGAAAACGGCAGTCTTCAAAGATTTGACTCTCCATTGAATTACGTGTTGTAGTAAGTGTCTGTTCGGACAGTAATGGCTAAAATATCGGATTCTGTGCTTATTAGGTTGTTTCTGGTCTTATCATTTGCAGGGTATGTTAGGGTACCCGTACGTGTTACAGACATGCACAAATCTGATTTTTGAAGATTTTTTCAATTTTATGATTTAGCAAATCACTGATAGTGCCTTTAAGACCCCACCCAAATGAGATCAGGAAAAATAATAAATTGATAGTAATAACAGTATAACATCAATATTTAATCTTTTCCTGGAGCTGGCCAGCGTACAGAGGTGTTAAAAAACAAATGCCCTTGGCTGGACTCGAACCCGTAATCTCTGCATTACTTGAATAGCACGCTTGCTAACTGAGCTAACCAGGTGGTACATGTAAGAAGCGATAGATCAACTCTATATGTATAGAGTTGATCTATCTGTCAAATATCATTTTTGACAACATGTTTTCAAACTGCATTTTCTAACAAGTACGGTCATTACCATTGATAAATCCTATCAGAAGATGAAATATACCAATAATTTTATCTCATCATGCTAACAATGAGTCATTCATTTTGATAAGATGCACATTCGCAGGTACTTGAAAAATGTAAACATTGCAAAATTCTACTGGAAGTTGACAGCATGATCATGGCTAAATTTGCCTTATATCGACTGTGGAGAAAGCCGATTGAAAAATTGTATCTTTATAAACAAAATATACATATCTAAGACTTATTCAGGAGTCTGTGGGAATAATTGGTCCTCTCCTGTGTTATAATTAATCAATTAAAATTGCTAATGAAAACCGTGCGAAAAAATATCGTTCCTCGTACCCACGAGTGCTCATGCCGCTCACCAAAGTTTGAACCCTTAAAAATTGACCTTTTAACGGCTATATGCGTCGTTGGCGTTCCTACTGCACATGAATATTATACCATAGATTTTGTTAGCTTATTTTGATTAAATCTGGTTCTGATGTCTGATTAGATCAGCCATGTTAAAGGGCTAAAAGCAAATCCATATTTTGACAGTAAATTTTGAAATTACAATCAGTAAGCAAGGAAAAACAAGGAAAGGCATCAGGTTATAGCAAAACTATAACATAGAATTTGTAGCTGACACCACTGTCAAGTTTATTAGGACTGCATGTTTAACATGAAGAGAGCATTAAGTTATTATATTGACCATTATGATTGTTAATCATGTTTGTTTTTTTGCTTAGTCTTATTCAGTCAAAAAAAATATGCATTTGTATGGTAAAAATGATAAAAAAAATTGTACTCTAAACATGGTCAAAAGATCAATCATTTAAAAAAAAGTAGTGTTCACAGAAGTTCAACTATATACCATACATGATCTAACATTCTTGGGGCAGTATGCATTTAGAGATTCAAAGATTATTTAAATGAGGATGCGCCCTATCTGTATGTGTAAGTGTTAGTTTGAATAAAATTTTGGATCTTTTAATAAATTAAAACAAAAACTAATCTTGTAGCTTAACACTTTAGTAAAATTATTTTCTCAGGTGTTATTTTGGGCTGCATGGCGAGTTGACAAAGATTTTGATTTGGACATGGGTTGGAAAAGGGGAAGACATTAGGGTGTTAACCATGAATGACTTTGTGTAGAATCGGCCTGAAGGTTATCTCGATCATAAGATTCCTGCCAATTTGAACCCACCCTTAACTTAATTAAGAAGAGTGTGAATGAACTGATCAAAAATTAAGAGATCTTAATCAAGGAACTTATTGGCTGTACTTGCACTCTGTGTTTAGAACTCTAATCATAAAAGTGAAGTGAACTGTGATTACATTGGGCTTTATTCTTCTCCCTCTTTGGCTTATACCCAACTGAGTCCAAGCCAATCACAGCTCACATCTGTACTGGACGACACGTTTAGAGCGGATAACAAAAGTTGTTAAATTCTATTTTGAAGTGGAAAGTGGACTGAGGTCGTGACTCGTTCATCAATGGATTTCAAAGTACCTCATTTCTGTATTTTTTGTGATTTATGCCAGTGTTAATTTCTCGCTAATGTCTTCATCAGTTACCACGACAACTCAACCTCCTCTTTGTTATTGTTTCTGCTGCAGGATCTGCGAGAGGAATGCCTGAAACTTCATAACAGGGTACAAGAACTTGAGCAGCAGAACCGTAATCTCAAGTGTGTGTTTGATAGCAGGGGAGTCTGCTTTCAGCCTAATTCTATGCCACAAGTAAGTAGTAACCCATAGAAGAGTAGACAGTTTAGACTAAATGTAGGTTTGAACCAATGACCTCAGGAACCAGTAATCTCAAGTGTGTGTTTGATAGCAGGGGAGTCTGCTTTCAGCCTAATTCTATGCTACAAGTAAGTAGTAACCCAGAATAGGCAGTTGTGAGTTTGGACTAAATGTAGATTTGAACCAATGACCTCAGGACTCTGAGTCCAGTGCTGCAGTATCAATAGACGATTTGCACAATCCCCATAATTCATCTCGTTAAGTGCCCATTTCCATTCGAGAACTTGTACCGATCTCAAGTCAGCTAAAAACATACGGTTAAGAGTGTAATTTTTATACTAGAAAACTTACCTTATCTGTGATGTTGCACATTAGTTTTGTAATCGTCCGTCCGGCAGGTGACAAGTAGGGCACGGTTACATTCGAAAATACCACCTTTGGTCAAAAAATTTCAACATCAGTGCCTCTGTTGTTTTTGTTCCTTTGATATTCTTCTACATTTTTATAAGATTAACTTCACATGAAAGGGTACTTTGTTTTGTAGTTTTAGGCACTGTCCGGCGACATGAACGAACAACAGAATTTTTTGTAAACATGTACTCTGGTACTAGTTCCCCGATGGAAATGGGCATTTTACAGGATACATTATGGGGATTGCACAAATTGTCTATTGAGCTAATAACAATCTCTTCTACAAAAATATTTTTAAGGTGCTGATAATAAGTTTTTCAGACTTTCCACATTAACGACTTTGAAATTTCAATCCCTTCATAGAAATGCATAATATCAAGACTATTTCATGTTGTTCTAAAATCAGATTAGTTAGTGGGGAGCTCATCAAAATAATTTGTCAAGTTTTTGACACAATTTGGATCAAAATTGGATCATTTCAATACCAAAATTAGTTAAAAAGTTGACATATATCTTGGCAGGCTCCCCGCTGATATTTTCCATATCAAAATGGGGCTCCCAAATATTGGCATGACCAGAGTCAGCATTTTCCGACCCTCTCATTGAGAACAGCCTAATTTTATGACCCCTCTCCTACATCTTAGGTTGACATAAGGGCCATAAACATTTTGAATCTCAGATGCACACTGAAGCTATTTCCAGGCATTTGCTTCAATATTTTTAGGCCATTTTGAGTCTGAGAATTTAACATTTAAAAACAAAATTGACCCTTCCAATTTTAATGTTACAATTTTATGACCCATGTATGTCTAAGAATCATGATCATCAAAATATTTGGGAACACCATTTCTGAAGCAAACACTAGCCCCCTTACTAGATTTCACACGAGCAAGATTTGCTATTAGCCAGCTTTTTACAGTTAATCAAAATATGGCTTCATTTACATAATGCAATATTTGATACCAGCACCTTCTTTGGTTTATGTTACTCTCATATGCCCTTATGTTAAATCATAGAAAATATTGATCTTGCTCATAAACAGTATTAATCTCATTCTAAAATATTTTTATTTTAGTTGTTCGAAACAAACATTGTAATTGTGTTCCAAATAGGAATTACTTCACTTCAAACATGATGAAAATACCATCTCACTTTAGCAGAAGTGGTCTTGAAGGAGGTCAAATAGTCTGAACGTTCTTAAAAATGTCCATGATTAGTCTTCATCTCAGAGGCTAAACACTGAGAAAATTGTTGTAATTGTGCTGGCATGCATGATGGATCAGTATTAACCCATGTTGGTCAATGTAGATGCCATCTAAGATATGTGTGATTTCCAATGGTGGCTTCACAATGAAGGATTGTGACTCTTAAAGTCAACTGATCACTAGTTAGTAGTTAGGATATAGTTGACTTGATTCCAATAGCCTCAAGAAAAGCGAAACTGACCACAAGCCATCCATTCAGTGGCCTACTTTACCCTTTGAACATTGCAGGCAACCATAGCCACTCGGAGATAAACAATTTTCAAACTTTGAGAAAAATTTCAAAATTATGACTTTACTTGGCCGTATTCAACTTCAGTATGAAAAGTGCATTCAAATGACTCCAAACAAGCCTAGTCTTAGGTCAGTGGTTTTTAAGATGGCTTCAAAATGACCTGCATTCATTTGAGTAGGCATCTCAAAAGCCACTGACTTTTTATGTTAGAACTTATGCAAAATCTACCAGGGTGAAAGAGTTAATATAAGCTGCTTAATTGTTAACCTTTTAACCTTGAAATTGTCTAGGAGGGAAACTTCAACTTCTTTTATTCAAAAACTACAATAGGCAAAGCATGATTTCAATGGAGTCCTTCCCATACCATCTAACTTAAAAATCATGAACCTAAAGCAGGGTAAGACCTCAGGGGTTTGCAAGTTTGGTTTGAGTAAGGATGTGAATCTGGAAGTGGGACTGATATTTATACCAATTTTTGTCCAAAATGCTGAAAGTAGGACTGATATTTATGCCATTTTTTGCAAAAAATGGGACCCAGAGTAAATAAGGATAACAATATTTTAAATCATTTGCAAGGAACAATTCATACAAATGACACACATTTATAACATAACAATCAAATAGCATACAAAATCATACCATTTAGAGTTACCACTAAAATGCAGATTTAAGACAAATTTAACACAATTTACTAATATTTAAAACTTTTCTAAGATTTAAGCAAATTTGGGAAATAATTTTGGCTCAAGTGTTTTAATGTTTTTCAAAGTGTACATTCTTGCTCATCTGTAAAATTATATTGGTGCAACATTAAGTTGAAATACGGTACTCTAAAGAGGTCTTTTACACATGTTATTTGTGGTTCAGTTTGACTATGACTGCCTTCAGCTAGCAATTGCAGCCATGCACTCTTTGGCCCATCTTAAAAATGCAACCTTTTCCCCCAAGACACCCCAGGTTCTCCGATATACCCAGTGAATTTCCCTTGCAAGGGTTTATTGAAAATGACAGAGAGGAAACGCATATCCCAGGTGTAGGTACATCCTTTCCTTCCCGAAGGAAAGAGGGAGTGTGATGATTGACATCACAAGGAACAACAAAATTGCCAGTTGCTGCTGGATTATTTTGGTGACTTCAAAAATAAAGGGACTTTGCTCTTTTATATTTCACTGTGCCATTTGTTGTTGCTATCTTTGAAATTCAACTGCAATTTCAAATATTGTTTAATAGTTAGATTAGACTGTTGTATTTATGTTTCAGTCTGATTATCTCTGCAAATTCAGCCAGTTAAATGCACTTTCATTGATCCACCCAAAAGAGTAAAAAAATATTTGAAATTTTCAGGAGTAGCTTAAAAGTGAAGGATACTAAATCATCTTTTTACACATAAAAATGGTGTTTTGGGCTCATTCACTTCAGTTGTGATTTATTGGTAAGCATTCTAAATATGTAAAATAAAACAAAGATTCAAAACAAAATTGGGGCTCGCACTTTTCTGGAAATAATGTCCTTGTGTCTCTTTAAAGGTGCAACGAGAGATTTTGAGGCACCCAAATATTGTGTCATAATAGTAATTTCAAATAGATTAGACACTCAATAGATTTCTTACCTTGTATTTCGTTACAGAAATGTCTTAAAAGAGAGAAAATAGATGATTTTGATTTGCTTATATTTCAATGTAAGACATAGGCTGAATTTCGTATTTGCTCCTATACGAAATTAGAAATTTCACTATTTTCGTACCAAAGAAACATTTATCAGCTTAACCTCTTCAGATGGGGATATTTTTGATGGAAAGCATTACATCAGGACAAAAATTAGTACTTTCCATTTTTTTAGGGACACCTGATATGTGAAATCTCTCGTTGCACCTTTAAGCACTCATTATTTTAAAAATAAAATCCTGTATAACATCTAATGAAGTTTAGCAAATGTTGAAAGGTTTTAACTGCAGAGTGTACTTTGTAAAGACAAGACATACTTTTCTGTGTACACATATCATTTACTTTGATGAGCAATACATCTGCAACACATTGGTCTGAGTATTTGCAGCTTCTTAAGTATGTCATGCAGGGGTGCAAATTCGTGTGAGTTTGCGAGAATCAAATTTACTTGAAATGACAACATTTAATACATGATTCAATGGGAGAAATTGATTCTCATATCTGAATGCTACGAGAATCACTGCGAGAATCGATTCGGTGATTCTCGCCGAATTTGCACCCCTGTCATGATTTGATCTCCATGGACAGTCAATATCCAATGCATAGGCTACATTCCTACAGGGGCTATGACTCTCAAATCTGTGACTACAAGATGGAATCACTCCATATGGCATCGAGGAAATACTTTCTTCCTCTTGCACATATTTTATGGAGGAGCATTATTTTTGGAAAGAACTGACATTTGCTTGCTACATACCCTTATGTCCATCCGTAGCATCTCAAATGAGCTGTAACATCTGCACGGTGTTTGGAATATATGATCCTTATAACATTAAAGAAACTATCAGTGATTTATCTGAAAGAGTCAAAATATTTGAAATTTGCAGGAATAGCTTAAAAGTGAAGGATAAGCCCATAGAATTCTCATAAGTTACTTTTTCCAACTGAAGAATTGACAGAAAATGAAGAAAACGGCAGTGTTCAAAGATACAAATCTCCATTCAATTACGTGTTGTAGTAAAGTGTCCTTACGGACACTAATGACTAAAATATCCGATTTTGTCCTTATTAAGTTGCTTTTGGTCCTATCATTTATAGGGTATGTGAGGATACCTATACTTGTTACAGATATGCAAAAATCTGATTTTTTATTATTTTTTTGATTTTCTAAAAAAAAAAAAAAAAAAAAGATGCAATCAAACGCATCGCGTCATTCTCCGGGAAGACGGCCCAGATGCAACGAAACGCATCGCGTCATTCTCCGGGAAGACGGCCCAGATGCAACGAAACGCATCGCGTCATTCTCCGGGAAGACGTCCCAGATGCAATGAAACGCAATGAGAGTCATTTGCGCGACCAAAAATAGTTGTTGACGGCCCAGATGCAACGAAACGCATTTTCCGACCGGTACCACGTTTTCGTTGGCTTTGAATGCCTCTCGGCCGTGTTAGGGTTAAGTTGCTTTTGGTCCTATCATTTATAGGGTATGTGAGGATACCTATACTTGTTACAGATATGCAAAAATCTGATTTTTTATTATTTTTTTGATTTTCTGATTTAGCAAATCACTGATAGTGCCTTTAACTGCTGCTAGATGACAAATGAAATTTCTATTAAGAAAAAGAAAGGCGATTGCCACACACATTCTTTTGTTCATATGCAAATTAGCTCATTATTCATTAAAGGTGCATGTTCCGATTAGTGTCTATCGTTTTCTCTATTTGAGAGCCTGGCATTTGTACACATTGACCATCAAGTACCATGGGAAACAAACTTGCAGTGTTGATGCTAGACGCGATAATGCATAGTGCAACACCCTATTCACTACTTTGCTAATATTGATGGTTAACCATTAAAACGGTAGTTTTTTGTCTGTATCTTGAGAACGAAATGGATTTGAAAGCTGAAATTTCAGGCCGACAATGAGAAAAATATGGCCTTTCATCTGATATGAAAATTGATACTACTTCCGGGTAAATCGGGGGGTTCCCAAAGACGATTGGAACAAGCACCTTTAATATGCAGGTATCTTGCTGCAAACTATTTTGTGTAGCCTAATGAAGGTACTCCAATAAATTTAACTGTAAACACCTGGTTAAGAACAGTGTGAGAGATACTTTAAGGATGGAAGGGACTTCCCACACAATAAGTACCCCCTAATCCAAACTTAGATGTATATTTGACCATTTAAATCAATTTTAACACAAGTATGTATAAAAGCTTATAAAAATTATATAGTTTTAGTATCATAGTATAAAATATGACAATGGTCCCAAGCTTGCATGTTCAAATAGCTAAATTGTGTAAATGCACTGACCATAATTTCAAAAAAATGACCTGTAAAACCTGCACCAAATTAGGTTCTCAGACTTGACTTATTGTCAGGATTTTCAATTCTTTAGAAATGGTATTGAGACTGCATTTGATTTTCAAAGGTCATGCTCTTCCAGGGCCCTTTCTATGTAATCCTAGGTCAGTGTTCATTTACTTATTATTTCATATTTAGACAATATAATACAAGAAAGTTATTTGAGTCATATCAACATACAACTTTGTGTGTCTCAGTTTAACATTGGATTTGCAACAACCAAAATAGATAACACAATGCCAGGATTATCAGATCATATCAGACACAATATTTTGGAAAGACATGTTCTCCTTCCCACCAACCTTGTGGGAAAATAATGTCTATTTTCATTTGAAATGGGAGAATTACTTTAATAATGCTTGTATGGCACCATCACAGCTGTTTGAAAGTTTGGTCTATTATTAAGGCAAAAACAAGTAATATTGAGAACAATATAATTTTGACACCTAACATTCTGTGCAAATTTACAAAATTTAAATGCAGGTAAACAAGATTTTTGGGTAAAAATGTACTTAAAAGCAAGAGGGCATGCTGGTGTAATGGTCAGGGCTGTATGCAGGATTTATTTTTGGGGGGATGTGGGACTTCAAAAAAATGGACCTTTGTGGTAAAAGAAGACCTAACCCCTCTAAAAGTCCTTTTTGGACTTTTTAACACATCATCACCAAAAATGGTCTTTCTTATCAAATTTTCCGTACATTTTGGACCTTTTTATTTACAAAAAATCAGCAAAAAGTGGCCCTTGTGCCTCTTTTGTGGAATTTCAGGGCTCCCATTTCTTTTACATTTTCCTAAACATCCTGTGTGCATTTTAAATTTACAATTGAATTCAGTTTAATTGTGTAAATCTATTGAATACCCATATTTGTCGGCAGGTTTTACCTGACCCTGTCCTGTTTTATCGGCAATAACAAAAAAACGTCCGTCCAATGACAGATGAGAAGCTTAAAGTATAAATAATTACTAATATTGAGTCATTGCATTTGTGGATTTGTGAAAACAAATGCAAAGAATTTGATACCTTAACCAAAAGGTCAGATAAAGTAGCTTGGATTTCCTTTGACTCCACTAACTTGAGGGGTGTTTTGTTAGATGTTTGTCTGTGTCTTCAATCAGGCAAAAATGTCTGATTGTTTGCCTAGTAGAATTGCATATTTGAGAGTCTGTCAACAATCTGTGCTCCAAGAGCACTGTTACAGAATAAAATTAATCTGTTTTCTTCTTAGCCTTTGAAATTTCCCCTACTCAAAAAACAGGACTAGTCTGTTTTCTAAAAGAGCCTCAATTGGGAATCAAACCCCAGACCACTGTACTTTAAAACAAGTCTCTTATTCACCAGACCAGTAGGGGATGAACCCGGGGGGTTCTCACTTTTGGTTTGGGTAGGGATGTGCGGCCGGGTGTTTGAACCACTACCCCAAAAATATACCAAAAATGACAGATTTGCTACCCATCCTTATACCTGCTTTGGTGGAGGTTTTGGGGGCGAAGCCCCAGAAGCTGAGAGAGAACTAACTGTTAAAATGTATTTTGAGCCATTTTGACAGCACTATTTTTCACACTCGTGGTTTACATGCGTTCTTCATACCTGATTGAAAATCACTTGCAACAGAAATGCAACCCTTTCATATACCAATTTGCAAGAAAAAGCGACCATTCAATATGCCAAAATTGATGAAATTGCAACCCTTCTCGGCCGCACATCCCTGTACCCCCTTTTCCACTAAGAACCCCCCTCCCCGGGGGATGAACTGCCAGAGGGTGAATTTTTATTTTCTCCTTAAATTTAATGTAAAACTTGATATCAAAACTTGAACGTAAGTGAAATGGTCAAAGGGGCATTTCATGATCCACAGTCTCATCCCACCGACTTACCTCAAATAAGGTGAGAGTTTTTGTGTCATCTGAACTGTTAGGCCTATATTACTAATATATGTGTGCCGAATCTGATGTGTATAAATTTGTTCGCCTCTACAAGAAATTCACAATTTTGTATCTTCTGTGTGTAAATGGAGAGAAATTACAGCATAGTGGCATATTGGACAATGTGATACAAGCATATGAGAGAGAAAATTTAGAGAATATATATCTAGCAGATTTGGCTGATGGAGTTGACATTGGAATACCTAGCATGTCTCCACAGAATGGCTTGAGGGTAAAATGCTGGGCTATTTATATTTTGCAAGACCTTATCTTCCGGTGACAACTACAAACTGTCAGTTCGTTACTAGCCAAGTTTTCAAGACGTGCTTTCTGTGGGATTGCTGCTACATTAGCCATTAGCCTGTACTATTTAATATCATCAGATTTTCAAAAAAACAAGTTTTTGCAATTGCATTTTTGTAAAAGTTTATCACCCAGCTTTAACTTCATTAAAATGCTAATTTTAGAAACTTTTAGATAGGACTTGTTTTGGAGGGCAAGCAGTATTTTTAACATACCTATCCTAATTTTTACCATGTAAACTTTTAAGGACTGAAAAGTAAGAATCCAAAGGAAAAGTAAAATGAAAAGATAAGTATATAAATTTTTGCAATTATACCTTTCATGTTATAAGGAAAATTTTATTTTTATTCCATTTTATAAGAATTGAAATATGCTCGGATTGTTTAAGCCTATTTTAGTACATTTAGTTTATTTGAAGAAAAAATTACAAGAGATTAATAAAGCCAAATTTAATATTATATTCTACTTATCACTGAAATAGTGAGTACACATTGAATAGGTGATGTAGAAAAGACTATCAGAAAACCCCACTTGTAATCATGTTGCTGATGATACTGTAAACCATTTGTCTTTGATTATAAGACATTCCGGGATAAGCCCCTATTTCCACTTTCAATCATACTGTCATTAGTCTAATATAGAGTGATGAGAGAGTTCAGCTCAAGATTTTGTACTTTCTCATAAGGCCCAAGGTCACATGCCTAGCATTACTGCAGGAAATATTTCATCTCCCCTGAAATGTCATATTACGGCATAATTCAAATTTAATATATTCACTGGCACATGGAGAAGAACATTACGGTTTTGGTGCAATTCGTTTTGGCTTTCCTGAAACTGTTTATGTATCGATCTACACATGTTCTTTTTAAAGGAAATATGTCAAGATTTTTGTCAAGCTCAGTTTGACTACATTCATAAAAATATATGTACCATAACATCACGAATATTACCGAAAAAATAATACAATTTGATGACTGTAAAATTAACAAAATAGGGCATTTTAATTTTTGCTTTTGACATACGAAGAAAAAGGGCGGTGGTTTTTTCCACGGCTTCATTGATCAAAAGCGCCCAATTTTGCTCTCCTCGTGACGTCAAAGTGATGAACCAACAACATTCGTGTTGACTCGAATTGGTATTGCTGACACTGCAATATTGATGGATTAATGAAAGTAAATAATAAAATTAGAAAAAATACGAGTTACAGAATGAATATTTTGTTTCATTTCGTTGTTGTGTTAATAGTATTGAGATAAAAACACTCATCGCCAGTGATAGAAAGTGGCAACACTGCGATTTGATGATGGTCTCACAACGAAGTCGTTAACTTATGGATGGTATCACTTTGAAGTCACCATTTGCCTCTGCGCTGGGGATTTGTCGAATTTTTTTCAGTAAGCTAGGGCGGAAAATCGGACCGGAGAAAATAAAAGGGCAAATACCATCAACAAATGTGGACAATTTTCAACGTATTTTGATTTATATGAATCTAACGTTACTTAAGCTTTCCATCCATACCAAATTTCCAATATTCAGAATCAGACCATATTTCCTTTAAATGTTCTTATACCAAGACTTGATTGATCACTTCAAAAATAAGTTTCTTTTCATTCATCCTCCAGCCACAAGTTTTTTTAAAATTATTTTTGGCTCATTTTGCTGGTGGAAGCTCATTCATTTTGCCTAGGGTGCGAATCCTTTCACTAAAATGAACATACATAGTGCCTAGAGTTTGGGGCAAAGCCACTGAATCAAACCCATGCAGGTAAATGCTTGGAGGTTGTATTCTTACTTCTGTTAGATTTCTTTTGTACTAAAAGACTTTTGTTTAAAAGCAAACTTGGTTCCTCATGCCAATGATATGAGGGTTCCTACAGAATTTAGCAGGATCGTGCCTGCTTTTTAAAAGTCATGTGTGGTCTGAAAGGCAACCTTAATCAATAATCAATAACTTTTATAGCAAGATCTCAAATATGTCAGTAGTACCAACTGTAAAAATTAATTTGCCGGCACCGGCATTTTTTGGGGGAGGGGCGAGTGTCATCTATTTTTCTTTATTTGCTGTCAGGATTGATTGAAAGAAGAAAAAATAACCACAGCTTCTGATATAAAACCTAGCTTTCTGAAAATTTACCATATATTCTAGAATGATTAGAAATTGCTCTGGGCCAATCTGTGAATTGATTGATCTGTTTCAAGATTCCAAGGCTTGTGGGCTTGCTGAACCTGATCCTGTGGATTACAATCCAAAATTCAATCTACTCAATGTTAAATCTTATTGACCTCAACACTAATTTGTGACTGATTTGATTACTAACTGTGAAATAGCAGTCGATCAAATAGCGCATGCGAAAGTGGAACATGTTAGGATTACATTATTCTTTGTAACATCCCCAATTTAAAATGATATCTTTATTTTAGCCCTTTTGAAATAATGTACTCATTAACAGGTTATTGCAAAGAATAAATAAACCTGTACACACTGAAAGTCCCCATGTCTTGGCACTCCCTCCTTTTCATACTCATAAATATTGCGTCGAGTAGTTTGAGACAAGTGCCTTTGAGAACATGATATAGGTAATTTTGATCCTTATTTTGTGTATGTAAAAAATGGGGTAAAATTGTTAGAAACATCCTTGCGAGATGGGAACAGGATCCTGGTAAAGTTTGATTAGCAGATATCTTTGCATTGCCAACAGTTAGATCCATATTATCACAGCAGTACCCTTTTTGCAATGGGAGACACAAATGACTTAGTTATCAGTACCGTATCCCCTGGCCATGCCGGACCAAATTAGCCCATGTTATCTAGACCTTGTTAGTCGCTTAACAGAGAGTGCTTTAGAACTACCCCATAATGCCTTGCAGTGTAACAAACTTTAATGTACTTTAGTGCCTATATCAATACTTATGGGGATGGGGATGATTCCATTCAATTATTGGTCTTGATTGAATGACCTTGGTCCCAATACCCCATTAGGTAAAGTTTAACCCCTATATTTCAAACTGATATATGCACATGCTTAAAAATGCCCGTCACGTTTTGACTAGGTGCTGATTAGGCTCTTACGAGCATTTCTAGTCAATTGAATGTTATATTCTGTCAGATTTTTACCTTAGAAGCATATTTATGGAGGATTTTAAGAGTTAAAGCTAAAAACTGATTTGGTAAGCCCATAGAATACTGCATAAATAAATATTGTCAACCAAAATGAGGCACTTTTTCCCTCGTAAATCCGAAACCAACCGCTTTTAGCCCTAAGATTTTTTTCACAGGTAAATAAAAACATGTCGCTTTCTTGAGACCCCAAAATATTGACCCACACTTCCTCAAAATTTGTGGTTCTGGATACGAATTCTAGAGGTCCACAAGACCTTTTAAAGGTCTGAACTCCGAGATTTCGAATATTATTTTTTTGTGTAATAATGAAAAATATCACTAGAACTAAAGATAGTAACCTAAAATGCACATTCCGAAATTTTGAGATGCCTCGGATTTTTCGTTTTGATGCAGTAAACTTTATGGTGTAATATTACGTCCATAGGATATGTGTATACAAAAATTCCGGATCCGGAATTTTCTAACAAATTTGTGATTTTCTATATGAAGGAATCGATTTAACTTAGCAATTTCACACAGTGATTAGTATATGGACAAGCATTATGTTAACATGCAAAAAACACGATTTTTTGGAAATTGGAAGGCGCCCTCCTCAGGAAATCTCGAGTCGGCCTTTAAATCATTTAACAAGTCCTCAAGTACTTTCATTTGCTATAGAAAGGTAAGTATAGAATGCCATACATATTTGTGATGTTATGATATGCTGACATGGCCTCATCATAGTGCATCATGGTATTATTCCAAACCTCCGCTGGTCTGTTAGCATGGCAGTGAAACCCAAGGATGAGATCTGGAGGAGGCATGTTGTTGGGCATATCAATTTCACAAGATCGTTTACCTACCTACTTATATTTTGCAAGATACAAAGCCTTCTTTCACACACACACATCTTGCTGTGTAGCCTGTTTTCCATTTATGCCTTTAGGGCATTACTCATTGCAGCTTAACTTTAGTGGGTCATTGCATTGGTCGATTTGTTTTTATTATCATTTCATTATGGTCTTAATGAGGAACTGCCATTTTGATATTGGAAATACTTAAAGAGTTTAAATAATAGATTATTGGGCATCTCCATGGCTGGCATTTAGGAGAACAATTGCAATTGGAATTTCGTTTACACTGCAAATGTAACATTAATTCATGATATTGTTCACAACATAAACACAGGCATGTTTAAACCTCTAAAGTGTAATCAGGGATTTATGATTATACGAAATTGAATTTTACAAACTTTAAGGATTGTGTATAGTAACTAAAAATTGAAGCAAACTTCCCAAGAAAAAAATAAATCCTGAAGCACAATAAAAGCAATGCCCTGGACATACAACGAAAGAGTGTTTAACTTAAAACATAAAATTAAAAGTGTGATTTTAAGGATGCAATGGATCCATAGACATAAAAAATGCTCCACCACTCTAAATTCAAATCCCATTCCAGAATAATTTGCTGTTGACCCTGTATGAAGTACCATATCAAAAAAATTCAATCTGATATTTATCTAAACATGCACCTTTTTTTCATCTTTGGCATTTGATGTGAGATCTATTCATTAAAGGAAATATGTCAGATTTTTGTCAAGCTCAGTTTGACTTACTGTCATAAAATATATGTACATACAGCACAAATTCCCGAAAAAATAATACCCATTTGATGTAAAATTACAAAATAGAGGCATTTTAAATTTTTGCTTGGTTTTGACATACGAAGAAACGGGCGGATTTTTTCGCCACGGCTTCATTGATCAAAAGCGCCCAATTTGCTCTCTCGGGACGTAAAGTTGCTGACCAAAACATCGTGTTGTGTTGACTCGAATTGTTAGTGCTGACACTGTACTATTGATGGTTATGAAAGGTAATAATAAAATCTAGAAAAATAATTACAGAATGACATATTTTGTTTCATTTCTTGTGTTTTAATATTATTAAGTTGCAACACGCGATATGACTGGTCACACTATCTTAAATTATGGATGGTCATCACTTTGACGTCACCATTTGGCCTGCGATTGGATTTGTCGGAATCCGTTTTCTAGTAAGCTACTTGGGTCGAAATAAAAGGGCAAAATACTCAACAATGTGGACAATTTTTCAACTTATTTTTGATTATATGTATCTATGTTATAAGCTTTCCATCCATACAAATTTTCCAAATATTCAATCATGACATCTGTCCTTTAAATGATACTATTGTTTAATGAAAGCCAGTTACCATGTAGCACTGACATGAATTACTAACCTTAGAATTATCCTTGATTTGTCTTTGATTAAATGCTATTTATTCTTTTCAAATTTGTTGCAAGTATAGAAATGTAATAGGATGTAACTCAAGTGCACATTAACTTATGTTACTTGTTGCTGTGCTGTGGTTTCTATTATTTCTAGTTTTTTGGTTGTTCTCTTAGTTTGCATGTTCCTGTATTCCATTACATTGTCAAGTTGGAATACCTTAATTTTTGAAATATTGTGTGCAAGTTATAAAGAACACTTATAAATTTATGTTAGTTACTTAAACTATGATGGGCTACAGTAAAGAGTCCTACAGAGAAAATCCCCCAAAACGGACTAAAACAGTTTGTCCCCAAAGAGTGAGACCATTTTGCCAGAAGTTGCGTAACAAAAATGTATTTGCTGCAGATTTTTTCTTTCATGATTTGGCGAGAACCCCATATTTCTACACATATTTTTTGCAAATTGATACATTTTGTTCAAGGCCTGTAAGGAAAACAATGAGAGCCTGCAATTTTATGAATCATAAACTGCAATTTGTTTTGTAAAATGCTGTGATTTTCAGTGTTTATTTGCGTTAGTTGAATCAACAATAAGATTTAAATATGTTTTTTGTTGGTGTGGCTATCCAGGTGACAAGACTAGTCATATTTGAACTTATTTGTGTCACCGAAAATCGGGACCTCTTAACTATAAATCTTACTGCTATCCCGTAAATAAATGTCTACAATATTGGGTTCTGACTGGCACCAATGCATGTTATAAAATGTTGTTCATCATCACTTTATTAAAGTATCACAACATGATTCAATAAGGAAAATATAACATTTAAAAACCCATCATAGCCCAGGACAAAGCCATATTAAAGGCACATGCAGGGGCAAATATATAAATGACAATTTATTGCAAATGTTATTGATAAATTTGATTTTCAAAAAAACTGTTGTTAGGCCTTACTTGAAATATATGATGGTGATTGGTGAAAAAACATTTACCTATGCTTGCCAACTTTGAAATTGGGCAATTTATTCCAGTTTATTATGAGCATATACTCTGAGATAACCATTGTCTACTTTAGATTTTCAAACAAATTAGAGAAGTTATTTTTGGTGAGAACATAATAGTCTTAGGGATAGCTCCTCATTTAGCTAGTGCTAAATATGGGGTTCGTCTGTGCCTCAGTCAATGCCACTGTGACTTTGTGCTCCAAACTAAATTTAAGAAAAAAACATAGTTGAGAATTATGTGTACATTTGTTACACACATGTTCTGATGGCTTTAAAGAAATTTTTCATGTTCCACTTATGAATGTACAATTTAAAAACAATGAATTTTAGATATATTTATAAACATCAAGTGTATCGAGGGAAAGTTGTCATTTTGATACTTGTATACTCTAAGCTTTTAATTCAAATAGTCACATGAATATAAGATTAAAATCCATAGGGTAACTTTTTCTTACTGAACATTTATGTTCTTGGGGGAAAGGGTGGGGGATCATTATAAGGCTGAAGGAATTCTGTGAGGCCTGCAATAGTCCACCATTTCCTGACCTCTTGATATATTCAATATAGAGATTATTTGTGTGGATCATTGTTCCACGGTGTCATCACAATGTTGATTACCTTTCGGGTTTTGTGATTCGGCAGGTCTTGAATGTAAACTTAATCGCTAACGGAAGGAAATTACATGAATGTGAATATGACTTACCATGCATTTATGAAAGACACACCAGAAGTCAGAAAAATGTATGATATCTAAGATGTCACAGAGGAGCAAACTCGGGGTTTGAAAAATGGGAAGTCTGTCAGCATTTAGAGTTTTCTCACTCAATTACTTTAAATTAACTGAGAAAGTTACGACCATAAGATTCTTTACACTGAAATCTGTATAATACTTGTGACTGAAGGTAATTGAAGCAACAGTGTACCAATTTCTTTTTCTAAATTCAATGATACATGAATTAGGTTTCTAGATGAAACTATTTTTGGTTCGGTGAAGAACCTTTAAGGGTTCCGTATATTATATAGAGGACAAGTTCGCAGTTTTTTTTCTGATATTGAGGATTATACCAAGTCTAGTTGATACTTTCTCTAGGAATGTTGTGGAATTTGTCGAAAGCCCATAGTTAGGGGTGAATGGCTCCGTTAAAAGTGCACTTTACACAGTCATGTATCTTCTTCACTCGCCTGTTGACAAGTAACTAACTGATCAGATTTTAACATGTGGTCTTTGATGAGCTCTTTTCCGGTGGCCAAGATGTCAGGTGGTGAAGGACACAGATTTTCAAAAGGTTCCATTTTAGAATTTTTTCAACACTTTGAACAGATCATTAGTTACTTGTTTTTTAATAATCGACAATGTAGTAGTTCTTTTTTTTTTTTGATAATTATGTATACTGTCCTGTGATCATGATGTCTGAATGAAGTGAAGTTTGTCAGCATGTCATCTAATAAAGTACAGCCGACAGGATCATGAAAGAAGTAGTAAATGTATGGCCATGTGTGATTTTATCAACTTATTAGTCGTAATCTTAAAGTACTCACTGCATTGTGTACAAATGCAGTGTTGGGGATGTTTGTGTTCTGTAAATATGGTCTTGGACCGTCATGTATTGGACTGACATGTCTTCAGCAATATGTCCTGGATGAAGACATGCTCCAAGACACTTTATTGAAAGATGCGATTCAAGAGACTGTGATGAAAAACATGATCCAAGACTACTATGTTCGGATAAGATCCAAGACACACTGATGAAGACATGATCCAAGAAACATAGCTCAATTTTGGCATGTCCTCCTGTGACTTATGTCTGGACGGCATACTCAAATCTGAACCTATCTCATGCCTTCATAAGACTGATGTGTCTTTGAAGTAGAAGTGTCTTGTACAAGATCTGACCTTACTTCTTGCTAAGCACTTAAACTGACGGTGTCTTGCATACATACTCCATGCCGACATGCTTTGCAACCGATTTAAACAGGAGCACATCATCAAACTGGATTTCAAAAGATGAGTCTCTTAGATTACTTTGTTTTCTTTTGTTAAAATAACATGTCTAGGTGCAAGACATGGTAGTCAAGACACATTTTGACAGTTAAGTTGTAGGTAGTGGGTAACTCAGCAAGTATCTCTCCATCGCCAAAAAGACTGAACCATCTGCCACTTTCAGCACAGAGGCAAGGAGAGCATCTTGATATCCCAAAAGAAATGTGTGCATCAAGTTTTAATGCTGTCATTGTCAGAGAGGAGGAAATACGGGAAGGAAGAATGAGGGAACACTGAGCTAAGAAAATTTACTGAAGATCAAACTGTAACTTGGTTTGAATAAAATCACCATGTTTTTGGCAAGAATTTGGACCCCCCCTTTTTTTTTTGCCCAGACTTGAGGGAGAGTGATTTGGCTTAAAGGGGCATTTCGTGATCCACAGCCGCGCCCCCCGACTTCCCTAAAAAGCTGAGATTTTTATCTCTCTGAACCGTTTACATTAGTAATCCATGAGTACCTTATCTTACGTGCAAATTCTGTCGTATCTGTAAGAATTACGCAATTTTGTATTTTTCGTCCGTAAATAGAAATTATAGCCGTGGCCTATGGACCTTGGAAACGGCATTTGCTCATACACACGAAACCGCAAAGTTGGGATCACCTAAAAAGTTGTAAATACTTTTTCTCAAGGATATCTAGTGAAATGAATAAAACAGAAGGGGTTGGCTGGAATCACGAAATGCACCTTTCAATATACTGTCAAACTATGGCATCCTCAAACATCTGCCAAAACTCCGACTTCACCCATAGTAAATTCAAAAGGACTATAACTAATGTTTTCACAAAGTTAATCTTCAGACGTATGGCACTATTTAGATCTGCTTCCAACAAAACAAATGACCATGTTTATGCACTTCTCCCAAAACAACATCCCCGGATTAATCTCTTCCGATCTGAAGAAAAGTATCAACGCAAATGTTATGACACGTGCACAGGGTTGGCAGCACTCTAGCTATCCTGTATTTCTGTGCATTTACCTAGCAACCACAGATGACATGCTGATATTATCTGTATGAGTTATGATTCAGTATTGCAGGATAATTTGTTCCACACTTTGAATAGGTGTATTGGGATTGGCTTGTTGAAAAGTGAGAAGATGAACGCACTATTGTAAAAGTGGGAGAACTTTTGTAACATTTCTGCATCTTTCTTGAGTGAGGTGGTCGTAGCACAAAAGGCATTTCAAAGGTGTTGTGCAGAGGTGAAATAATACCCATCTCATAATACATTGTGATTTAAAAATAAACCCATAAAGAATTCACATGCCTCCATGTACTGTCCATTCACCATGGAAAACATGGTAAAAGAATGTGTCGCATAGGATTTAGTTTCCCAACACCATACTGTTTGGACTTTTTTCACTTATATTACTTAATTTTGCAAAATGTTCCAACTTACCCTCTAATTATCAAATTGTTTTTGAAATATTCAGTACAAAATGGACACTTTTTCTAAAGTCATTAAAAAAATGTGGCTTCAGGTAAAAAAACAAAAGTCCCATTTTCATTAAAAATAGTTTTAAATTTCTACTACTGAAAGGTACTTCCTCCCAAATCAGCTAGGGTACCCCTGGGACCCGAGTGACATCAGCCTACTTTTGCAATAATAACAAAACATTACAGACTTTTGATTTTACCAATTTAGAAAATCTGTCAAAATTTTATATTAATCTTGGAAACATCTTAATGTGATTATGTACACTTGTATATTGTGATATGAAGGGAGGCTGGGTAAAAAAGCACTTTTGATTGTTATCATTAGTACTCAATAATTGAACTGTCTAGGTCAGGGGTTTAACCGTGTGTCAGAGTTATCGTAATATTCAAACTAATTTTTTATTAAAATAATTAAAACTGACTCATTTAACACTGATGACTTCAAAAGAAGAGACAGTCTGTCACCCGTTTCTCATATAATTTGGTGATTTATTCCATTGAAGACAGCCTGTCATTCAGATAATTAAATTTTACTCATTTTAACCTGATGACATAAATCCAACAAACAAACAAACCCTTAAGCAGATTCACTGAATGACAACTAAAAAAATACACACTACCCGATATAATTACATCTGGCAAGACACAATAAGGTGTTTCCCCAGCCTGGCCTACTTTTGCTTAACATGCATTCTCTATAACTAACACAAGAATTGTAAAAATATTCATGAAACTTTAACTTCTTTGAATTCTTTTTGTAAAATGCATGCACAAGTCTCCCAAAATATCAGCACAGAAAATCAAAACAAATTTTGTTAGCAATTCTTCAAGAATCCCCAAATAAAAATCATGGAGAGAGGCAGCATTACGTGATCAGTCTTTACATCGTCACTAGCCCTAAATTGGCTTTGCGTTGATAATATCCTGGTGTGAAATGTTTGTCTTCAACACTTAAGTAATCAAATTGAGTGACTTGCACACTTTTTCTTTTATAAACAGAAACTTATTTTCAAGAAGTCATAAAAATTAAGGTCTGTCAGCATGGTGATATGGTTGCCTAATTTGGAACCCATTACGGTTTCCCTTTCATCTAATATTGCGTTCCTCTCTTGTGTACTGAAACTAACAAAATGTCCGGCACATGACATGCTACGCAGATTGTAATTTTAACAAATTCCATGTTGCAGTGCACGTGTAGGTCTGCTTTAATGCACTCTGCTAGATCAGTATTGTTTTTTGTGGTGCATATAAGATTTTAATCAAAGAACAATGAAAACTTTTAGATCATAATAGCGATTGCATCCTAGTGATACCAGCTGGGTGTTTCCGTTAGGGGACCCATATGACCCACTTCTTTGACACACAAAAACTAGTCCAGATGGTGTCCTGGGTGATTAGTTATGCCAAACTAACTTGAGCAGCTAGTGCTTACTGGTCGCTTTGATCAGTACCAAATTGGCAGGATTTCTTTGACGTTTATTACTACAAAAAATGCCCCCCCTTTTAAAGTTAAATACTTGCACTGTCTGTCCTAAATGCAATACAAGCACGTAATTTTTAATGGAGGGCTACTTTTTGTCATAGTAATTAAAGTCAAAAAATTTCCCACCAATTTGGTACTAATCAAAGTATATTTAGGCGACTAGTAAGTACTAGTTGCTATAGACCCCGTACACACTGCAAAATTGCTTATTTCAATGAGGATTAGTTAATCTTGATTAGTTAATCAAGCGTGCATACACAATACACTTAAGTAAGATACAATTGCATCCACACTAGCAGAAAACTAACAAAGACCCCATACACACTAGCAAAATCTCTTAATTCGACTAAGCGTTAACAAAGATTAAAAATCTGACAAGTATAGTGTTTACGCTCTTTCCTTATTTCAACGAACATTAAATTTGCTTAATTCAATGAAGCAAATCAGCTTCTTTCAATTAAGGGAATGGTTATTTTGATTAAGAGATTTACTAGTGTGTACGCACACTTCGTTGAATTACGAGGTGGTGTGTATTGGTTTACATTCCAAGGCCATATTTCCAGTAGGCACAATCTTTGTTAGTTTTCTGCTAGTGTGTACGCAATTGTATCTTAATTAAGTGTAGTGTGTATACACGCTTTATTAACTAATCAAGATTAACTAATCTTAGTTGAAATAAGCAATTTTGCAGTGTGTACTGGGGCAAAGATTGAAACAAGTGTGCCTACTGGAAATATGGCCTTGGTATGTAAACCAACATACATCACCTCTTAATTCAACGAAGTATGCGTACACACTAGTAAATCTCTTAATCAAAATAACCATTTAATTGAAAGAAGCTGGTTTGCTTCGTTGAATTAAGCAAATTTAATCTTCGTTGCAATAAGGGAAGAGCGTATACACTATACTTGTCAAATTTTTAATCTTCGTTAACGCTTAGTTGAATTAAGAGATTTTGCTAGTGTGTACGGGGTCTAAGTTAGTCTAACATAACTATACTTTGATTACCACCAAATAGGCGGGCCTCATAACAGTGCGAACTGATATGGATAAGTCGGCCCTTTTATGGCAGAACTACGTAACTCGAAATTTTGACTTTTTGAGATAAAGTTATTTCTGGGCAATTTGGGGGCGCTGCTTTCATTTCACAAAGTCTTACATGCCAGAAATGCTTCCTTTCTGAGATAGCACGTCCTAACTCGGTTGCTTTTTACCATTTTGAAGGTATTTTTCTGGCAAAACTGTGTATCTCTTAGTTACGTGTCATTTTCTCTCAAAATCGCCTTATTATTTCATGGCAAAACTACGTAACTCAGAGATACGTAGTTTTGCCATAAAAATATTCTATGAGTGCCGGTCTTTTGCTATACAAATTAATGGGACTAAAGATGCACAAATCAAAATAAAAAAGCATAAGATCAAGCTAAAAATGTTTGTAGATAACACATATCAAGAATTATATTTCTTTTGTAAAGTATATTTTGTGTTCAGTCATTGAAATATAGCATGTGTATTTTGCCATAACTGCATTTTCCTAAATTTATATGGCAAAACTACGTAACTTGACAAATTGTGTTGTAATTCTGAAATGGTTTAATCATTAACCCTCAAAATTGATGGATATACAGAAAATGATATGATAAATATATTAAATGTATTCAATTCAGCTAATTTTTAATGTATAAGAAAATGCAAACGGGCAAACTTTAAAGGTAAATATCTCAAAAGGCCGATTTTTGAGATACGTAGTTTTGCCATATAAGGGCCGAAGTGTAGGCACAAGACAACGCAAGAGGTGCAGCGTATAATATTATACGTGGTGCGCGCAATTCTGTACAAACGCTCAAATACATTTGGTTTACTTTTACGTGTGGAACGACAACAACCGAATAATTCCCGCCCATTTGGTGGTAATCAAAGTATAGTCACCCAGGACACCATCTGGACTAGTTCTTGTTTTCTGTGATGAATTAGGAAACCTTAATGGAATAAACCTTACAGAAACACCCATACCAGCAAGCCTAATTTGGAAAAAATCTTCCTTTTGAATGTCTTGGAGCTAGACCAGAGGGTGTATTGAGTCAATCCCACAATGCACCAGTTTTGGGAAATTTCACCTCAACAGGGTCATGTGACCCACAAAAATCCTATTCTTAACACATAAAAACCTGACTTTTATGCTCATTTTAGTCCACAAACATTAGTACTTAAGGAATTTTTAGCATGATCATGAAATGTCTTGTGGTTCTTAAACTTTTCAAAAACTTTTTATCCCTAATTCTTAAACAGCTGTGAAATGTAAGCAATTTCATTGGCTGATGCCCGGGTTCAATTCGACAATTGAACCCAGTTAGTACGCGCTGCATATTGATGTTATTTTTAGGTTGAAGCGCTCGCGTCATACTGCATTTTGCTATGTTCGTGCGCGCCTGCCAATGTTGTGTCTCGTTGTGTATGATCGTTGCGTTCAACAGGTTGTTCGATTGTTGTCACTGGGTGGTGGCAGTCCTTTCTTGTTGTATTTAAGCCGTGGTAAAGTATCGCGAAATTGGGTTAAAGATGACCTTAAATTATAAAGCTGTTTAAGAATGAGAATAAAGGTATGATTTTGGGAACCTGTATTTTTGCGTGGAAGAACTCGGCAGATAATGGTATCACCTTGTTTCAATTCATCGTAAAGAGAGTACCAGTTCCCAAAATCATACCTTTATTCTCTAAGTACTGACATGTGTTTAGTACGGTGCAGTATAGGCACATTTGCAATGAATTATGGGATTAGTTCAAAACACCCTCTGGAGCTAGTCTTTATCATCAGCACAGTGGCAAAGCCTTGTACATACCTGGTTACCAAAAGTATCCTTCTGTAGAGTTGTATTTAAACATACAATGGTTCCCCTTATTTTGTATCCATAAATGTTAACTTCATTTAATCCATACATTCTGTTAAATTTAATTAGAATCAGATCACAACATGTCTCATGTAACATTAGTACTATTTTCAGCATTTTAAGTTTGACAATATTAACACTAACATTGCGCATTTGTCAATTATGGCGATACTCTGTTGGCCTTTAGTTCTTGTGGATGTGCAAATTAACATTGGAAATCCATAACCTGTCACTTTTATCACATGCTTAATTTAGATGTTATCAGGCTGGTAGTGAAGTGCCAGATGTCATGAATGATAAATGTGATGAGTTTCCTACAGATATCCCTGGTACTTGTCTATTCAAAGTTGATTTGTAGCTATTCTGTTCTGTAAAATTACTGGAGAATAATCAAAGCTGAGGATACTCAAATGAGGGTGGGATTACCTTTGCCTTTCCTAGGCTCCATCATCCCTATTGGATGTAGCTCTCAAGCATACATGCCTTGCCCATGGTGTCACTATGTAAGATGGTATGTCATCCCTCTATTTCCATTTTTGCCTATACTACATCTTACTTGAACTGAGGAGTGATATCATAGCTTTCGTACAGCTATTGTGCATGCGTATCGCGCACGCCGACTTTGTACTCTCACGATTACAGCTGCGGCTTACTGTGATTCGCACGTGTAAGACTGCGTGAAAGATATGACGTCACTCCTTAGTTCAGGCCAGACGAAGTATACCTCTTATTCTCTTTCCGGTTCTTGGTTGTCACTCTGTTATTCTCTTGGGCCATTTTTTTTTTTTTTTTTTTTTTTTTTTTTTTTTTTTTTTTTTTTTTTTTTTTTTTTTTTTTTTTTTTTTTTTTTTTTTTTTTTTTTTTTTTTTTTTTTTTTTTTTTTTTTTTTTTTTTTTTTTTTTTTTTTTTTAATTTGTTATACCCAACAGTTGAGTTGAAACATAGTGTAAAAGTTACCCAACAATGGTAAATTTTACTAATGCAAATGAGTTTCAAGCTCAATGGCATTTTTTCAGAAATCTGGGAAAACTGAGAATTTTTTACTGAAAAGTTAGAAAACACTGAAAAAGGGAAAAGAACAGCAAACTTCTTCTAATATTCCATATCTCACATAATAATAATAATAACTCCCTTATACTGCCAATAAAAGAACATGCATGAAAGCTTCTAGTATCCTATATCAGTCAACAGTTCATCTCAACCTCTGCTAACCCAACAGGTAAGCAAAATGGGCCCCAAAATAATGTTTGGAAAACCCACACCTTGTAGGTATAACATGTTAATAATGTTTTGGCTCAGGTTATTACCTGTTTACATAATACAGCTATTGTACCACATTAATAAGTTATGGGAAAGAACACAAGTACTTATGTTTCCTTTAATCATGACTCATTCATGGGTTTACAATTTGGAAATGATTTTCAATTAGTTTTCCTGTACATTACATCTTAAAGGATGCTGTGAATGCATTTCTCCTCCGTTTCCAAAGTGACAGGTTTTGAAACAGCCACAAGAGAAATATTGAACGCAAATATCATTGGTGCTTAACAAGAGCAGAATAGAAAAGAGTGTGTGTCTTTGCGATCAGGTTGCTGAATTATCACCACTTGCATGTATATGCAAGATCTTGGCTTATGACTGGAAAGCAAAGGAATTGGGCTTTCTGTAGTGATGAGAACACTTTAAAAACATTGTTTGCAGTTCATTTTGTTCTGCCTTTGCTATGCTTCATGCAGGGGCGTACCAGGGGTCTCTTGTCAGAGGGGGCAAATTCTAGGTTTTGAGGCAGATTTTCCTGATTGGAGGTGGTTTTGAGGCAGATTTTCTGGTCGGTTGGAGGTCGGTTTTGAGGCAGATTTTCCTGGTTAGAGGTGGTTTTAAGGCAGATTTTCCCAGTTGGAGGTGGTTTTGAGGCAGATTTTTCCAGTTGGAGGTAGTTTTGAGGCAAATTTGCATGGTTAAAGGTGAAAATTTCCCAGTGAGCAGGCAAAAAAGGGCCGATTTGGCATGATTTTTAAGCTTCTTTTCCAGCTTTTTTCCCAGTCAAAGCTCTCTGGGGTGGCAACCTGCCCCCTCCCCAACCCCACCTGTTATGCTACTGGCTTCATACCATCATGTTTTTTATGCATATGAATTATAGCGAGGGCAGCTAAGAATATGAAAATCAGAAAAGGCTTCTCGGAAAAGGATGTGGTGAAGTATTTTTCCATGATTAATCATCTCTATTGCCATTGTCTTTATAAGCTTATGGTGTGCCTGGGAATTCTTCAGACATTGTAACAAGTCTATTGTTATCATCTTAGACAAAAATCCCACTTAATCATAAAGGATGAATTGTAGCTAAATCACCAGGTTGCCTAAATCTGTTAATATTTGACTCATATTTGTCAGTCAAGTGTTTTTGCCATAATTTGGAACATGACCTTACACTTTCTGTTCATAAATAGCAATCCCGATATTTCCCTTTATAGTAAATGAACTTATAACTATAATAGTTTGTTTACTGAAATTGGTACTATACCCTCACCATTCTGTAATGCAACTTCTGTATATTATCATTGGTCTCGTTCCATGTTGTAGTAAACTGGACATAGCAGCATGTATCAATTTACACCGAAATCACCATAGCTATTGTAAACTGTCCCTATGGGTGTGTGTCCCAGCGATGATTCAGATCTACTTGGGCGAGTCGATCTGGGGCACAGACGGTCCGCTGGCTATTGTCTCAAGATAGAGGAAAGGGGAAATCCTATTTCAAGGCTGGGATGGGGAGGTATATGCTCTAGCGCTAACATGAGCAATGGGGGAATCCTCGGAGTATCTCGAGCAAAGACGTCTGCAGCATGTTATGTTAATTCATACTTACATGCATTGTCTGCATCTAGTTATAGTGTGATCAGTTTTACATTGGCAAAAATGGAAAATTAATATAGATTCTCATGTAATATATAAGAAGGTAGGCTATTTCATAAAGTACAAACAGCATGTGAGAGTGAACATTGTCCACAAAATTTTGAAGTGATTTAAAATTGTTTTGAGGATCTTAAAGACAGTGAAGGATGATATTGATAAAACAATTCAGATATATAAGCAGGAGAATTAAGCAACATAAGCAGTGGCACATGTTTGAAAGATGGGGACACCTTGTGAATGCGATCTGGTGGAAGCGACCGGAGGGTGGGGGGGAGGGGTCGGCTTTAGTTTGGATAGGGTGTGCAATGTGAAGCACCAAACTTGAGGGCTTGATAAATTAATTTTATGTGAAAGTAGGGTCTTTGTAACTGAAATTTTACCAATTTTATGGTCTTCTTGGGAACTGAATTTTGGAGAAAATTAAAGGTTTGGAGCTGAAGAAAACAAAATTGTCCCCCAATTTTTGCCATGGAGCTAAAGTGTGTAAGTTTTGGGCAATGTAGTGTCTTAAGAACAGCAGTGTACTTAAACATGAAGTCATATGTTGTATTTACCAGGTGTACACTATGACAATACAAAAACAGTCATCACATTCTATTACTCTGAGTCAGTGTATAGGCCTAACTGGATGTGGTGCCTTGGGTAACCGCAGCCACCCTAGGAATCATTTCAAAGGCCAGTGACCAAAGACTTGCATACTTTAAAATTCGACAAAAAATTACGTAATAAAACAAAGTGTATGCACATTCAACTTCTTGCTTTGAGAAGCATGTATACCTGTCGAGGGGTACGAGCATACTGATTTACTTGTATTAAAGTATGTCGCAAATTGTGTTTGCTAGAATTTTAGGTGTAAAATTGCATGTGTACTGAGATCAAATGCTCTGTACTACTTGTTATACTGCAATGGCTATAGTAAAAGATGGCGCTGTGACACTTGTAAATTTAGAGAGCTGTAAAAAAAGGCCTATGTGTTCCTGAGACAGAGCATATGGCTATATTTGGAAACTCATAATAATTTGAAAAACTTTGCCAATATCCTTATCTCATTTTCCAAAACCAATTTTTGGAGTGCTCAAAACAACACACACAAAACTAACATGTTTTATTTTTGTTTTTCTTTGCAGGCTTCCTTCCCACACACCTATGGCAGTCCGTCCAACCCCCTTCACACTGGTTCCCTGCTGTCTTCTCCACACCACTGTCCTGTGAGTAATCCTGGCCATATCAACAAACCAGCCAACGGCCGATTAGATCACCATAGCGACAGCATGTACAAAACTAGTTGTGAATCATATCCGACATCAGACAAGACGCAGCAACAGCACAGCACGCCCTCTAGTGACAATGTAAGTTCTGGCTTGAATTCTTGATAGATCTGTTTCCAAAAATGGACCATTTTGCCAGGCAAAGTAAACCGTTCATTAAAATATCCCTTTTGGGAGAGAGGTATGTTGTTTGAAAGAAAATGCACTTTTACACTATGGGCATACAGTAGGGGGTTAGTCTTCTGGTATCTTCATGTGTGGGAGCAAGGTGGCACTGACCTAAAATGATGGTGCAGGTATGTGTGGCAGACCCCCAGTTCATGCCTCTTCTGCAGTTCTTTAGCCCCCCCTTTCAAGTAATCTTCAGTTCTTAAGACCCCTACTTTTGCCTCAAAACTGACAAATGTTAGTTTCATTTTGGTTCCATGGCTAAAATTATGAGTAATTTCAGGGATGTAGCTACAGTGGGCGGTGGTGGGCGGCAGAGCCCACCACTCAGCTTCAGAGCCCACCACTAAACACCAATTTTAACTCTAGAGCCCACCACTCAAAGATCAAAAAATGGGAAATTTTCATCATTTTATGCAAATTTTGGCAATTTTAGGCATACCATTATAAAATATGTCAATTTCTTTCAAATAACACCCACCACTAAAAATGTGCTAGCTACAACCCTGAGTAAGTTTCAGTTCCCAGGTCCATAAAATTCGGGAAAAAAAAGTAAGTTCTACTTTTGCCAAATGTTCAGTTTTCAACCCCACAAGTTCGGACGCATGCTGCACACCCCTACCCAAACCAAAGTTGACTGCCCCTCGGGTTGATAACATAAAACTTTTTGTGTTAAACCAATGATGACGTCTAAATTTGTGATTTCTTGGCCGCCACTGCCTGAACTGTGCATGGATGGATATGGAAGTGAGCCCTCTATTGGCACCCAGATTATTCTATGGCGTTGGTGCCTGAGAGCAGTCAGCTGACTCATTACCAGTTTATGATCATACTCTTTTTCACACCATTTTTATTCATGCTAAATTGTTCCATCTATTCTCACGGCCATTAAAATCAGAACACTGATAATACTTGTTTTGATGTATTCTGTGTGTAGCAGAAATTGTTGTAGTTTGAATTAAATTTTGGACAAATTGGCCAGCAGACATCTGAAATTCATGAAATTTGAAAAAAGTTATCTTTGATTCTGATATTTAAAGACACTATCAGTGATTTGCTAAATCAGAAAATCGAAAAAATCATCAAAAATCAGATTTTTGCATGTATGTAACAAGTACAGGTATCCTAACATACCCTGCAAATGATAATACCAGAAGCAACCTAATAAGGACAGAATCGGAAATTTTAGTCATTACTGTCCGTTCGGACACTTACTACAACACGTAATTGAATGGGGAATCGTATCTTCGAACACTGCCGTTTTCTTCCTTTTCTGTAAATTCTTCAGTTGGAAATGGTAACTTATGAAAATTCTACAGACTTATCCTTCACTTTGACGCTATTCTTGCAAAGTTCAAATATTTTTCAAATCACTGATAGTGTCTTTAACAAAATGTAATCAATGTTATTACACATTACCAGCTAATTCCAATGTTCTTTGAAAAGAAAAAAAATAGAATTCTCAATTGTAAGTATGTAAATGCAGTTAAGTGCATCGTTCCCATTTCCTATTTTTATGTCTATTAGTATCTGTTAGTATATCTATGCACAGCATCACTACTTTTAAAGTTTAGCCAAGGTATCGCAAGTCATTGTCCTGATCAATTTCCAGTCCTGAATCATTTTTTATGGAAAGTTCATTTGTGGTTTTATAAGCCTATATTTGATGCAGTCATATAAGCATGTGTAAGTTTGAAATCCAAGTAGTCCTCTGTCATGTCTGTCATTGGTGAATATCAGCTGATTGATGTTCTGTATTGCTGCAGTATTGATTTTGTTGGTGATTTTTGTAGCTTGGAACAATTTTGCTTAAAAATTTTCAAAAAATAAAGCAATCATTTGCATGGGGTCAAACAGCTGTATGAGCCCAACTGGGCTATTCAGCATTTTATATTAACATGTGGCAGATTTTTTAAATATCCTTAACGGAAATGTTAGATCCCATACTTGGCCTTTCCCGTCAATAGCTCTCAAAGGACTCGAGATCTGTACAAGTTTAGGAGTGATTTGTAATCAGATTCTCTTGGTCATTTGTGGACAGGATTTCCCATAATAATTTGCATGGATATGGTATTAATGGCATACATATGGGATTGACTGAGTAAACTTGTTATCAGTTTTACAAGTGAACTAATAATGGTGAATGGTTGAACACTTTTAGAAGTAGTTTGACTTGGTATTGGCTTAAAGTGGCACAGGCACATTTTCAAAAAAATATGAAATTTGTTCAATTTGCTCTCAAATGCGGCCCAGGTTTGATTCCCAGTCGAGCCAGTGTTGTATGTGAATTTGCTGATCCATACTCTCCTCACAGGTTTTCTCTGAGATCTTCGGTTTCCTCCTGCATCTAAAATCGGACTTCTTCCCATTAATCTTTACCCACTGTTCTGGAGGCATCCCTTAAATTTAATGCATATAGCAACATTGGGTTCTGCTGAATGTTTTAAATAAATAAATAAATAATTAAAAAGATTATTATTTATTCCACTAGCTAGCCCATGAATGCATTTCTTGAAAGGTGTGCAAAAATTATTTTATCAGACTATAATTATCAATAATGTATTTCTAATACAGTTCAATAACAGTATTTGTAGAATTATTTGCCAATTTCAGGTCATAATTCGATATAAACCCCCCAATCGATATAAGCCCCCAAAATATGTTGTGTTTGCCTCATTGGAACAACTATTGAAAAAATCAGACTTATTAAGAGTTGTTTTTTTTTGCTATTTTTTCACAAAAAGCACTTGTTGGATGCATTGAGTAATTAATTTTTTTTTTTTTTTTTTTTTTTTTTTTTTTTTTTTTTTTTTTTTTTTTTTTTTTTTTTTTTTTTTTTTTTTTTTTTTTTTTTTTTTTTTTTTTTTTTGGCATTCGCTGTGGAACTTTAAAGGGGCACTTCGTGATCCACAACCTCATCACCCGACTTACCTCAAAAGAGTTGAGATTTTTATATCACTGAACCGCTAGCCTCAGTAATCCACGTGTACCTAATATTACGTGCAAATTTGGTCGTATATGTAAGAAATTCACAATTTTGTATTTTTCTGTCCGTAAACGGACAGAAATTACAGCACAGTGGTCTATGGGACCGTGGGAAAAAAGCAATTACTCATAACACAAAACTGCAAGATCAGGAAGAACTCAAATTTTGTGAATAGCTCTTCTCAAGGATATCTAGTGAACAATGAATAAAACAGAAGGTGCTGAAATCACGAAATGCACCTTTAAGGGAAAAAAAGGGGGTCATTCAGTGAGGGCACCATATGCTGAAGTTCCATCAGTGAACAAAAGGGGCTTTCTGTGAGAGCATGAAATAGAAATAAGGGGTCATTCAGTGACATTTGATTAAAAATGGGAGGCATCAACTGAGAGTTAAAAAAAGGGGGGTCTTTCGGTAACAGGCTAAAAAAAGGGGTCTTTCAGTGCGGACAGCAGGTTTAAAAAAGGGGGTCAATAGTGCCGCACATCCCCGTCACCTATTTTTAGGGAGTGCCCCCCCCCCCCGGATTTCCACAATTTGAACAAAAAATGTGTGATCTAAGTGTTAGAAAGCCAACACAATGTTTTGCCTTATCTTGCCATATATTATAACCAATGAATGCAAACATTTCACAGGCCAAACTATAAAATATCACAAATTTCTTCACATGCTAAAACTGAAGCATTTTAGTTCAGAATTGTTCAAGGGCGTAACAGAGGTAGGTCACTTGTCAGAGGGGGCAATTTCACAATTTCCTGGTTTTGAGGCAGGTTTTCCCGGTTGGAGGTGGTTTTGAGGCAGAATCTCCTGGTTAGAGGTGGAAATTTCCTTGTGAGCAATCAAAAAAGGGTGTATCCTATACGGAATAAAGTATGCATGTATATTTATTATTTTGTGCAGAAATTACATACGGAATAACCCCCAAAAAGGGCTGATTTTGCATGATTTTCAAGCTTTTTCTTCCCGGTGAAAGCACTCTATGGTGGCAACCTCCCCCCCCACCTGTTACACTACTGGAAATGTTACAGTTTTAATATGAGACAGAATTGGCCTCAAATAGGATATAGGCTGTAATTAGGTCAACTGCAGAGTGTCCACACAGACACTGACATAACTAGACTGACTTGACAAGCGGTAATATGTCACAGAGATTTAGAGTGGGACAATCCAGTTTTCAAATAATTTCAAATAAAAATGTATTTTCTTGGTAAGGTATGGGCTTTGACCCATGCCCTATCTTTGTTGCCCTACCTGATTACCATAGGTGCATTCCCACCTGACAGTTATTTAATAGCTGATTACAAGTTCAAATTTTTAAGCCTTTTAGTTAAGCCAGGAATTTGGTTTCTATTTTTGGCCTAAAGGATTAAGTTTTAATAGGTAGACAGACATGGTGCGTGAATGAAAGCAGACACTGTGATCTTGATGTGAACTACATCGGGAGGAAGAATTGCTTCCGAGGTGTACGGATGATATGCAACAGCAGGTAGTTGAAGGCAGGCTATCGAGATCATTACATACATTCAAGCGTAACTGGTTATGTACTGTTCTTTGAATAATTAAAACAATTTGGTCATTTTGGATGTCAATTCTGAACTGTGCATTCTGCTTTGGTATGAATTGGCTGTTATGGGTGTACCAGATGATGAACTTGGACCTCTTGTGATGACGCTGTTTGGATTGAGTACCCCAGGAGTCACGGTTCACTTCTGCTTGTTACTATGTGAACTCTTTATGCAGGGACTGTAAGTCTATAGTTCATAGTTTTAAGTTCAAACAGGTGGTTAGTTTTATGATTCAGAGTAGAGAAGAAAAACTGTCATATTATAATGCAGGATGCACCAAAATTGTGATTGCTTTGTGTGGGTTTATTTGAATGTGGCTGATTTTGTTGAACTGTATTGGATGTGGAAAACTATGACATGAGGTAAGTTTGGTTCTCCTTTAATTGTCTTTTTTGCCCATATGTCAATGGGTGCCTACTGCACTGTTGGTGTTTACTAGCTCTTACTGGATGTGTGAAAATAACCAGGAGTACCTTGTGGCCTCATTGCTGCACACATCTGAAGTTACCCAACTGCTGGAATTTTTAGGCTCAAATGACCAGGATAGGTCTGCAAAGTTTCTCAAGTATGGGTGATGAGGAAGGACTAATTGAAAACATAGATATATCGGTATCTGCACAAACTTGAAGTCTCTCTCAATTAGTGGAAGTTTTTGTTTCCTGGAATGCATGGGTCTTGCCCTCAAGACCTAAGTGGTTTCATACTCAGCCATTAACCCTACAGGTGACACCTCTATGGATATTGGTGCAGTTAAAACTGTACCATCAAGTAATAAGAAGTAGTGTAGTGAAAAGTGAGTGTATTTGTGTGACTTCACTGTAGCTTTATGAAGATCTCTGCTTACTATTTATCAATTTGGCAATTTAACTAGGCCTTCTTTCTCTCTTTTTCCTTCTGTTACAGGTTGCTCTTAGTCAGAACTATACCTCACATTACCAATCTCCGTCATCACAATCCAGATACCGGCCAGCGGCTCTTCAGGGAAACAACAAGATGCAGATCTCTTCCCATGAGGCCTTTGTTGCTCAGACTTGCTCCATGGACAGATACAGATTTAACATCCCACCGGATGCCACCTCTGAAAGAATTCAAAGTTTGAGACAGCAGCACAATGGTGCTCCTAACACACACAGTATTAGACAAGGAGAAGGGAGCCCACAGAGGTTTCACAGTGACTATAGGGGAGCATTAAGTAGCAATGGACCAACATTACAAACATCAACCTATAGGTTTACTCTGTCAAGCTTGAGAACAAATAGTGGGGATAAGAACCCGCAAGAGAGAAATGCATGGAATATTGTTGCATCATTCTTTTTTTGCTTGAATGTTCTTATTCGAGAAGCAGGTCATATAAGCATGTGTAAGTTTGAAATCCAAAAGTCCTTTGTCATGTCCATCATTGGTGAATATCAGCTGGTTGATGTACGGAGTGTGTGCCGTATTTGATTTGTTTTGGTGATTTTGTAGCTGGGAACCAATTTCGCCTTAAATATTTTCAAAAAATAAAGCGATTCCTTGCATGGGGTCAAACAGCTGTATGAGCCCAAGTGGCCTATCAGCATTAGATATTAACATTGTGGCAGATTTTTTAAATATCCTTAACGGAAAGTTGGAAATGTTAGATCCATATTTGGCCTTTCCCGTCAATAGCTCTCAAAGGACTCCAGATCTGTACAAGTTTAGGAGTGATTGATTTGTAAAATCAGATTCTCTTGGTCATTTGTGGACAGGATTTCCCATATAATTTGATGGAATTATGAGTATAATGGCATACATATGGGATTGACTGAGTAAACTGTTATTCAGTTGGAAAAGTGAACTAAAAAGTGATGGTTTGAACACTCACCTTTTTAGAACTCTATTGTTTTTCTGGTATTGGCTTGAAGTGTATAGGTACATTTTACAAAATATGAAATTTCTCAATTTGTCTCAAATGCCATCCGGGTTCGATTCCCAGTCGAGTCAGTGTCGTATGTGAATTTGTTGCCGATCAATACTCGTCCTCGCAGGTTTTCTCGAGATCTTCGGTGTCCTCTTATATCCAAATCAGACTTTTCTTATTAATCTTCACCGCTGTTCTGGAGGAACCCTGAATTTAATGAATATAGCAATATTGGGTTCTGCCTGGCAAAAGCCGAATGTTATAAATAAATAACTAAAAGATTATAGTTATTCCACTAGCTTAGCCCATGTATGCATTCTTGAAAGGTGTGCAAAAATTTATTTTCTCAGATCTATAATATCAATGATCAATGTATTTAATTCGTTCAAAATCACAGGATTTGGAAAAATATTGCCAATTCCAGCTCATAAATCGATATCAACCACCATCGATATAAGCCCCCGAAAATATGTTGTGTTTTACCCTCATTGGAACAACTATTGAAAAATCAACAGATTATTAAGAAGTTGATTTTTTTTTTGCTATTTTTCACAAAAAGCAATTTTGGGAGCATTGAGTAATTAATATTTCACAATTTGAACAACAAAAAAAAAGTTGTGGATTTAAGTTTTAGGAAGCCAACACAGTGTTTTGGTTTATCTTGCCAAGAGATAACAATGAATGCAAACATGGCATAGGCCAAACTATAAAATATCATGAAATATGAATGCTAAACTGAGGCGTTTTAGTTCAGAATTGTTCAAGGGCGTAACGGGTCACTGTCAGAGGGGGCAGCCAATTTCGCATTATCCTGGTTTTGAGGCAAGATTTTCACAGTTGGAGGTGGTTTTTTGAGGCAGAATCTCCTGGTTGGAGGGTTGATGAAACTTTAGAATGACACGACAAGAGGTGGTTAATATGTCACAGAGATTTAGAGTGGGACAATCAGGTTTTCAAAAAAATTTAAAATTAAAATAAAAATGTATTTTTTGGTAGGTATGGGCTTTGACCCATGCCCTATCTTTGTTGCCCTACCTGATCTACCCATAGGGCTTCCCCCTCACACAGTTAGTAATAACTATTAAAAGTTCAACAAATGTTTATAGCTTAGTAAGCCAGGAATTGGTTTCTATTTTTGGTCTAAACCTTATGTGCATGCCCCATTTCACTATGCACAGAGTTTACTGCAAGAATTACGAGAGATAAGCTCTAGTGTGAAAAGCTTTGAGAGCTTGACTCTTGAGCCAAAACCTGGTACACAGCAGAAGCGAAAGGCAGAAGTGCACAACAGCAGTAACTCTCGTCAGAAACTTGTTAAAGGGCAGATAACATTGCCACTTGAAAGGACTGACTCTCTGGATTCAGAACATGGCGAGGGATATGCAACAATGCCAGAATTGCTAGACACCAGTACAAGTAGTCTGAGTTCTGCCAGTATTGAAACTACTCTGGAGAGAGTCGTTTCCCTATCACCCACTCCGCTGTCTCCATCATGGACCGATGAAGGAGACACATTGGAAATCAGTTTAGATGATCAAATTCTTGATAGTTCTCTTGAAAGAGATTGTGATAGATCTGATACTGAATGGACTAGTGAAACACAAGATGACATTAAGAAATGTTCTCCAGTTAAGAACGAGAAGTGTATTTATGCAAAATGTGATGCAAGCAAAGAAAATTCATCTCCAAATCATCATATCGAACCAAAACTACCTGATTTTTCATCTTCCAGAAGACAGCACATGTCTTCTTCTGAAGGTCAAGAGTCAACCCTAGAACAGCTGTTATCACCCCGGTATTGCAAGTCATGCAACGCAGAACGCCAAATGAATCCAAGAAATTGGCCACACAAAGAGCAATACGATTGCAAAGTTAACAGCCTTTCAACTTTTGATCAACATTCAAAGGAAGATGATACCACTCTATGCAATTCATTTAAGAAACCATCCTTGTGTTGTAGCAGTGATAGACGGATGCTTGACTTATCAGATGATGCAAGTGTCGAACATAAGAAACTTGGAAAAGATGAAGAAATCAACAGCAACTGTTTATCTGTTAGCAACAAGATGGATGAGTCTCCTAAATCAAGCAAACCTTGCTCATCCTTTAGAAATCATCGCATATCATTGAATAGCAAAATTGATACCTCTCCTACGCAAACGTCCCCCCATGCTCATTGCTTAGTACGTAAAACCATCAGTGGGCCCAATCTCTACCCTCTGTCACCGAATGAAGGTGGCACATCTTGCCATTCTCCATTAATATGCTCAGGGCCTTTGTGTACCGCACAGAAAAGGCAAATGGAAGAGGAAAAGACTCACAAGGAGGATTGTACTGACCATTGCTGCTTGACATCTTCACCAACACAAGATGCAGCAAAGACTGGAGAAGATGCTATGAAAATGGGCAAGACATCTCCAAATAGGACCGAAAGTGTCTCATCAACTGACAGTATTAAAAGTTCCAAGGCATTAGCTGAGAAAACAGCAATGGCACAGCTAAACTATGTAACGACAGCAGAGGTAAAACTGAACTCTGGTAGAAGGAATAGAAGCAGGACAGAATCCAGCATTAACTTGTCACCTTGGGTTAGAATTGACTCCGAAGAAGAGTCGTCAAAAACTGTCTCATCACTAGACATGACAGCAACACCTTGCCTTGTCCTCCGTTCTCCAGTAAAATCTAAGGTGCTAAATACAGATCTTAAAGATACTTCTGAAAAACCAATGCCTTGTTCCACAAAAGAAGAGAGTGTAGAAGATTCTAACACCAATAATAATGATGAAAGTACTAGTAGTCAAGCAGATACTGAGTTGCCAAGCAACAGTAGACAAGCAGATTCTGAGTTGCCAAGCAACAAGAGTGCTTCCATTGAAGATGAAACTTCCAATGCAAATGCACAAAAGTTGGAATACCAAAAGACATCCTATGAAAATAGAATAGGATCATTCATTACACCATCTCAGGAAGAAACCCCACCAGTGGCACAGAGTAGTCCAAAGAAATCAACTTCAGTTCCAAATCCAGATGATCGACCTTTGATCAGTGCCAATGCTGGCATAGATTCTCTCAATTGCTGGAAGAACTCCACTCAACCAATTGCTTATGGTAAAATGACAAGTCCTCGTCCAAGAAGGACAGAATCATTTGGTAAGAGTGATGACAGACCCCAACCAGAAATTCAAACAAGATCAAGATCATTGGGAAGAAATGAGAATTTCCCTCTCTCTGGATTTATCAAGGAAGATAACATTAGGATAAAGAAAACCAGATCACTGGATAGGGACTCTGGCCGGACACCATCTCCAAGGAGACGAGAACTGATGGACCTACCAAAATTGGACTCCTCACCACGAATGCCAGGTCGCAATAAGAAAGCACCATCAAAGTCCAAAGACTCCAAACCTGACCTAAAATCTTTCCCCGCTGCCAAAACAGCAAGCCAAAAACCATCCAGCTTAAAACTGTCATTGTCAAATAGCAAATTGGTGATAACAAAGAAAGACAATGCAGACAAAAAATCTACAGCTACCGATCAGGAATTGCCTTCAACTGATACAAAAGCAGCTTCTCCAGATAAAACAGAGGCTTCTTTGGATAAAATAGCAGATGGTGGTAGGGAGAGAGTGAAGTCGTCTCCAACTGGAAAAGGTACCTCTCCAGGTGGTCAGTCTCCCAGAGGAATCACTGAAGAACTTATAGAATTCAGGTAAGTAAACCTTTATAACTATTTTCATGTCACTTATTAAAACTGTTGAGTCCAGTATAAACATGATAAATGAGTGTATTGTCCACAATAATGGTACTGCATCATATTTTATAACACACCCGATCTAAGAAACTTAAATTAGATAGACGTTTTTCATATGGACGATATAAGAAACTTAAATTTTATTGTCCATATGAAAAAAATACAAAAGCACCATGCTCACATCACAAAACACATAATTCATGCTTCAGCCAGATTCATTACTTATGAGAATTTCATAAACCTATCCCTCATCTATATTGTTATGCTTTAACCATTTTTACAGCATTTGTGTTTACCTGTTTAAATGACAAGTACTATCACATTCCTTCATTGAAGAAGGAGTTCTGATGAACTCGCAACTTTCAGACTATCTGCAATTAAAAAAAAAGATCAGGTTCAGTAAAAGTAAAGCAAAATGGCAGACTTAGTACCTGTAATGCAACTTGTATGTTTGCACCTGTTGAACACCCCACACCTAGTTGGCAATTTGGGTCACATAATGGAGACATTTTATCCAGCCTTGTCTGGGGAGGTATTTATTGGAATGTTGCAACTAAATTGCTTTTTTTTGTTATAAACTGAACTTTCAATCACTTTGTATTTTGCCATTATATTCTGTTTAATGTTGATCTCACATTTAAAGGTGCAATGAGAGATTTCAAATAACAGGTGTCCCTACAAAATGTGAAAATTCTGATTTTTGCACTGGTGTAATGCTTTCTATCAAAATATCCCCATCTGAAAGGATTAAGCTGAGAGCTGTTTTTTTGGTACAAAAATTGTGTAATTTATAATTTCCTATACAAGCAAATAGGAAATTCAGCCTATGCTTTCTATTGAAATGTAAGCATATACAAATCACCTTTTCTTTTCTATTTCTATAGTCAAATAAAATAGGGAATCTATTGCAAGTCTAATCTATATGAAATCACTACATATCACAGAAAATATGGATGACTTGATATCTCTCGTTGCACCTTTAATACATTCATTTACCTTTACATATTCATACACATACACACACACACACACACATACTCAGACACATACAGACACATATACATATACAAGCATAAATCGAGATACCATGCTATACATTAAAATCAACATGCACATCACATTTTAGTGTTGTAACATAACCCTTATCCATTCATCACACATTCTTTAACCACCCACTATGGTGTACATTGCATCTACGTCATACCCAACAGGATAGGTGGAGGGATGCGATAATTTTGATTTATCCTCCTCACAAGTTTCTGCATTATCTAGCCTTTAGAAACCCACATTTGTTGCAGCTCTAGTATTCTAATTCTGTCAGTATGATATCATAGTAATATCCTCCCAAATTTGCTTCATTCAATCTTTGCCAGTAATTAGATTTTCTCTAATATATATAATGGAAATTTTTTGCAGTGTTGTTTATTTTCACTTTACCTTCAGGACTTCGAATTTTAGTAACCTGCAAAAACGTTTTCCCCATACAGGGTTTAACGTGTAGGTTATTAAAAACATGAAATAAATAGTCTGTCATACTGTTCAAAACTCTGAAAACTGTGAAAAATTATTACTGTTAAATTATCTGCTGTGCATTTTTTGAAATTTCCATAGCAATTGGATTGACACTTGTGTAATAATAGCAAACCAGAGCCAATTACTCTTAAATGTCACGAGTGTAGTCCAAATTGCTCAGCTAGGATCCCACTCTAACCTTTGGTAAAAACTCAGAATAGGGACTAAATCTTCTTTTGAAAAAAAATTATAAATTTAATTTCTGACTCAAAATATTTAGTTATAATGCTAATAGTTACTTTACTTGATATTTTAAAGAGACAAAAAGACATTTCCAGAAAAGGTGTCCTACAACTAAATCACATTTTCCCCTTTACTATATATAGCAATGGGTAATTTTTCCTACCATGCTACTATATAGCTGGGTCCCTTTTTGAGGTCATTGCTACTATATAAATGGGTACATTTTTCAATTTTTGGTCACAATTTACTATGAAAATGGGTCGATTTCTCTGATTTTTGGTAAAATCACAATGAAAATGGTTGATTTATCTGATTTTTGGTAAAATCACAATGAAAATGGTTGATTTTTTCTGATTTTTGGAAAAAGTTACTATGCAAATGGACCGATTTTGCTAAGATTACTATGAAAACGGTGCAAAATTTCAAAGCCAACTATAGAAATGGGTCAAAATTTCAGAACCAACTATATAAATGCATCATATTTTTGTACAATTTGGTCACTATAAACATGGGTCAATTTTTTTACCCGGTGGACGCACACCAGTACTCAATTTTGGGTCTCCTTGTGTCCATTTAATTTTCCCAAATTTGGCAAATATGTTTTAACTTTTAATCACTATTTCATTCCTCACCCCAGTTATTCATGTCTCAAACTGGTTGGACCATACCAGAATAATCCACATGCCAAGACATACTTGTTATGACTGATCCATAATGTGATTTTATGGCTCATTAATATAAGAGAAATCTCAGTCATGACATATGGGTCTTAATTTGTTCTGAAAGAGGAAATCATTAATTTCATTATTCCTCTACAAAAAAGTAGGGCTATTTGGTGTGTGATTTTCTTTAAAGGGTCTCTGTGGTGATGAACAAAAATCAGGTTTGGTTAACCCTTACTTTTATGGTAGATTCTGTATCTAAAGGTTACAGATTAGCTTGACCAATTGGTCAAATTTATTGACTTTAAAACCAAACAACCAGGTTATAGTCAAACAAGAGAACACATACAAAACACACACACACAAACACACACAAACAAAGCAAAACAAAAACAAAAGCACAAAAAAGTTATATAAAATATATGACTTAAAGGGGCGTGTTCCGATCGTCTTTGGGACCCCCCTGATTTACCCGGAAGTAGTATCGATTTTGATATCAGATGAAAGGCCGTATTTTTCTCATTGTCGTCCTGAAATTTGAGCCCTCGAATCCATTTCATTCCCAAGATATAAACAAAAAAACCGCCGTTTTAGTGGTTAACCATCAATATTAGCACAGTATTGAATCTGAGGGCTTTGCAACATGCATTATTGCGTCTACCATCAAAACCACAAGTTTGTTTCCCACGGTACTTGATGGGGTGTATGTGCAGGTGCCAGGCTCTCATATCAAGTAGAGAACACAATACACATAAATCGGAACAACCACCTTTAAGTAAACAAGTACATCTAACTCATTACAAGTCATGTATCAATCAGTGGCTTTTAAGATTACTTGGCAGGGGGAGCATGGCCCACTGGTTGGGGTATTCGCCATTGGTGTAGGAGGTTCCCGGTTTGAGTCCCGGCAAGGCCACTTGCTAGGATTTAATTCAAGTACTGAATTCTGTATTTGATTTGATCAGAACTATTTATTAAAACTGGAATTCCACTCTCACCATGGTTCATATGGACTTGGGTAAATGAACCATGAGAATATCCTGTCCTTCCATATTGGAGGTTAAGCCATCGGTCCCATGTACATGGAGCATCATGCCTGTTTATGTAATCGCAGACAGTTTGATAAATATATGAATAAAATAAATAACCTGAAGGTCATTTGGAAAGCCATTTAAAAGCACTGACCCAAGACTAAGCTTGTTTGGACTCATTTGAATCTTATCTCTGATTTGAAGGGACTTTTCATGCTGATTCCAAATATGGTAATTTCAGGCCTGTATGCAGGGGGGGGGCTTTTTTGGAAAAATTTTGACAAGAAAGTCTACTTTTTGGTGATAAAACAAGTCCCAAAAGGACCATTTTATGGGGTTAGGTCCATTTTTTCGAGAGAAAAAAAAATCACTTTTTCAAAGTCCCACCCCCAAAAAAATGCAAACGGCTCTGGGTAATTTGTAAACTTTTGAAAAAATTTAAACATTTTCAGCTCGGAGCATCTATAGTTGATTGTTGGCCCGGAGGGATAGATACAAGCTCATGTAATAATGTTTACACTCAAGAAAACAGCATGGGAATTGTTTGTGTTGTATAATTTTGAGGTTATTGAGAATCAACCTCAACTGAGAATTTCGAATAAGTTCATTAGCATTATGGAGATGATGGCATTTAAAAATCACAATTGTAATTGTGACCAAATTAATTAATGCTAATGAAGTAAAATCACATTAATGGACTGACATTGTTTTATAATAATATTTAAAAAAAAGAAGATGAAGTATGAGTGGTTGGGTTTTTGTGGGCCGCATAACTGGCAGGACCACTTGTGCATGTGTATGTGTGCCACTAAAATGTTAAAGGCTGACTCAGAGATTTCGAAATATATATTTTTTGTGTAGTAATTAAAAATAGTCAACTAGAACTAAAGATACTCACCTAAAATGCGTAATTCCAAAGTTAGAGATGAATCATATTTTTCGTTTTCATGCAGTACACATTTATGTACAGTATAACAGTGCATAGGATACCGTGTATAACAAAATTTCCGGATCCGGAATTTTTAAACAAAGTTGTGATTTTCTATATGAAGGACTTCGATTTGGGCTTAGTTATTTCACACAGTGGTTATTATATGGACAAGCATTATGTATATGCAAAAAACACAATTTGTTTGAAAATTGAGGGCGTCCTCCCCTGGAAATCTCTGAGTCAGCCTTTAAGTTTTTTAAATTGACCTCAATTAAAAAGTTGAAGATCAATTGGAACCAATCTTGTGTCATAGGTGCATCATGGGATCCCTCATATATTGATGAGGTCAAAGGTTATGTGCCAAGGTCAAAGGTCATGTGAGGTCAAATTGAAAAATAGGCTAAAAATGTAAAATTGACCTACATTGAAAAGTTGATGTTCAAACTTGATTCATAGGTGCAATATGGGATCCCTCATTTGTTGATGAGGTCAAATGTCATGTGCCAAGGTCAAAGGTCATGTGAGGTCAAGTTGTAAGATCGGCTGGGTGGCCCACAGCTTATATTCTTTGCATATAGCGAGTGCAAAAGCCGAGAACCGCAAATTTGTAGTTGATAACAAATTAGCTATTGTCATTATAAAAGGATTAATTACATAACCACCAGCAGAAAGGTTGCTTTATTTACCCTTCCCATTTTTACATAATTCTGAGATAGTTTAGAATTTTATAATTTGTTCAGCAAATAATTGCACATAACTCCATTTTTGCTAGTAACATTCTATCTTTGCCAAGAGCAATATTCAACTTCATATATCAATTGAACTATGGCTACTATAGTGCATTCAAATTAAACTGTATTGTAACTTTTGTCAAATGTCACCCTTACCAAGAGCAATATTCAACTTCATATTGATTGAACTATTGCAACTATAGTGCATTCAAAACAATTTTTTATTGTAACATTTGTCAAATGTCACTTTTCATCTTCATCTTGTTGTGAACAAACTTTATATATCTCCTTAGAATGATTGAAATTGATTTCTGTTCTTGTTTGACACATATTTTGGCATTTCCAACATTTTTTCCCCCAAACATGTGAATAATAATTGTGGTCAAAATGCATGTGGGCCACTTAAAGGGGCATCTTTGGAATATTTTAAAATTGCAAAATAATGCTAAATGCTTGGTCCATGTCAACCAAATTTTCTCAGTTGTCAAGGGTCAGTGTGAAATCCTACCCTTCAAAAAGAATTTGATTCAGGAGTTTGTTACCTTACAATAAATTAGGTCAGCATTGGTTATGTGGCAGTATGTGGGCCACGCCAACCCCCTGTGTGTGTTTGGGTGTAAAAAACAAGAGACTTATGAAAAGGGGGGGGGGGGGGAAGTACCCACAACAAAGGTCTATTAACATCAATATATATATAGCTAGATCATTGCCCATGTTTACATTGAAATGGTTTTTCTACTTCTGGTCAGTCTTTTGGGTGCCAGCCTGTTTACATTCTTGGAAAATGTGAAAATACGCAAAACTGTGCATTTCACCACTTTCTGGCCACGTAGGCGACTCAAATTTTTAAAATGTGGTCAATGAGTTTTTCAAAAATGTGGGTTGCCAAATTGAATACATTTCATTATTTTTACTAAATTTAGTGAATTTAGGGATTTTTGAATGGACTTTTCATGATTTAATATATCTACAATGGAAACGGTGTGGCCCTGGGGGGTTGGTGTCAAAGGAAAGAGCAGGAAATAAAAGAATACGATAAATGCAAACACGGGGGTGCTACTTCTAACCATCTCTTGGTTATATTCTGTTGGGGAGAATTTCAAGATTAATATCTACCCCCCCCCCCCCCAAACGGAAGATGTTGTGACCTCTATGGTGGTTATCAAAATGAAAGAGTGAGAAGTATAGAATACTATAAAATGCAACCCGGGGCTACTCCTAAACATCTCTTACTGTGCTTGTGGGGGGACTTTCAAGATTAATATCTCCACCAATGGAAAATGTTGTGACCCCTAGGGTGGTTGTCAAATGAAAGAGTTGAGAGGTGGTATAGAATACTATCCAAATGCAAAACCCGGGGTGATACTCCTAAAACATTCTTAGTTTGGCTCTTGTTTGAGGACTTCTCATGTTATATCTCCACAATGGAAAAGTGTTGTGACCCCTGGGGTGGTGTCAAATGAAAGAGCAGAAAGTAAAGAATACTAGACATGCAAAAACCGGGTGCTCTCCTAAACATCTCTGATTATGCTCGTGGGGGTTTCAACTTGCAAAGCTGACTATCTCCCACAATGAATGGAAAAGTTGTGACCCTAGGGTGGTGTCAAAATTGAAATAGTGGGAAGTAAAAATAGTTAAAGACACTATCAGTGATTTGAAAAAAGATTTAAAAAATTTGCAGGAATAGTTCCAAGGAAGCGTATAAGTCTGTAGAATTCTCATAAGTTACCTTTCCTAGCTGTAGAATTGACAGAAAAGGAAGAAAACGGCAGTGTTCCATGATACGATTCCCCATTTCAATTACGTGTTGTAGGAAGTGTCCGGAACGGACAGTAAGGCCTAAAAAATTTCCGATTTCTGTTCCTTATTAGGTTGCTTCTGGTCTTATCTTTGCAGGGTATGTTAGGATATATGTACTTGTTACAGACATGCAAACTCTGATTTTTGATGATTTTTCGATTTTCTGATTAGCCAATCATGATAGTGTCGTAAGAAATGGAGTTTATCTGGGTTGCACAACTTTTTTGGTGGACACCCTGGACTAGAACAGTTGAACTCTGGTGTGCTGCTTTTTGTCTACAATTAAGCGCGAAAAGCAGGCGAGACTGTGGTTCGAGAAACCGCCCCGTGTAAATGACCTCAATTAAAAGGTGAAGATCAATGGAACCAATCTTGTGTCATAGGTGCATCATGGGATCCCTCATATATTGATGAGTCAAAGGTTATGTGCCAAGCGTCAAAGAGTCACGTGAGGTCAAATTGAAAAATGGCTAAAAAATAGTATAAAAGTGACCTACATTGAAAAGTTGATGTTCAAACTGATTCATAGGTGCAATATGGGATCCCTCATTTGTTGATGAGGTCAAATGTCATGTCCAGGTCAAAAGGTCATTGTGGGGTCAAGTTGTAAGTTGTAAGATCGGCTGGGTGTGCCACAGCTTATATTCTTGCATATAGACGAGTGCAAAAAGAGGAGAGACCGCAAATTTATAACAAATTAGCTATTGTCATTATAACGGATTAATTACCAAACCACCAAGCAGAAAGGTTGCTTGTATTTACCTTCCCATTTTTACATAATTCTGAGATAGTTTAGAATTTTATAATTGCTTCAGCAATATGCACAACACTCCCTTTTGCTAGTAAAATTCTATCTTTGCCAAGAGCAATATTCAACTTCATATAATCCAATTTGAACTATGGCTACCTACTATAGTGCATTCAAATTAAAAACTGTTATTTGTAACTTTTGTCAAATGTCACCCGTACCAAGAAGAGAAGATATCAGTAGCTTCCCACAATGCATTGGTTCCATGGAAGTTTTGTACAGGTAGTCATGTGAATCATTAGGGGTGAAACACTCTTAAAATGCATAGTTGTGATCAGTAATGTCAATAAGCCATGTTTCATCACTAACGATCAACATCAGAACCCCCCCCCCCCCCCCCCCATACATGTACAAAACACATTGGAAGCAATGCATTGTGGAAGTACGGAAATCTCTCTTCTTACCAAGAGCAATATTCAACTTCATATTGATTTGAACTATTTGAACTTAGTCATTCAAAACAAATGTTTTATTGAACATTTGTCACTTTCATCTTCATCTTGTGTGAACAAACTTTATTATCTCCTAGAATGATGAAATTGATTTTTCTGTGACACATATTTTGCATTCCAACATTTTTTCCCCCCAAACATGTTATTAATAACCTTGCCCTCATAGCATCAAATTTGACCGCAAAGACTGTTTCTGATTTCCACAGTAGGAAATTATAAGAAAGTTCACATCACGTCTAGCTCAAAAATAACCAAATAAAAGTCTCGACCCCGGATGCCGCTGTTGCTGCCACCACCACACAGCAAGGCAAAGTTTTTACAATGTTGTCACATAGCCAAGTGTAGTATAGCACAGCCTGTTTAGTTCAAGGTTCAGGATTCATTTATTTGGCTAAAAGTCTACATCTGTCTGTCTGTTTATGTGATTGGACTTTGTTGTGGGGACTCTTACATGTTATATGCAAACAGAGAGGAATTATTGGATATGTAGGAGGCTATAACGAAATCTGACAGGTAATTAGATTTGGTTGGTTTTCCGAGCAGCTGCATGAATATGAAGTAGTTGATCAGTGATGTGAAATTAATGAATTGATCTCTAATCAAGCCTCTGGCTTTTTGCTAATTAGCATGTGGGTGGTGTTTACATATCAAATTTATCTTCATGTGATGGGTGATGGGAAAGGTGGGCTAAGCATGTACACCATACAAGTATGTATCCTCTCTTGGGGTACCTTGTCTTGTTTACAGTCTGGTTTATGTCAACTTATTACAGAGATGTTTTCCTGATTTAATTAGGGATTACCCTGCAATGCGATACGGTCAGCTTGACTGGGGATAGGACTGTATGCTGGCATCCTCTTAACAGATAGCAAATTCTCCTACACTGTACACTCCAGGTTCATCCGTGTGTGTGCATACATGCGTGTGGAGTAAACCAATTGAATGTGGAATGATGTGGCTTGTCACTTCACCATCTGTTACTAGCGTGTGTGTTGTCGCTGGCAGTTATTGTCTCAAGCTAATCACGATTATTTGTCTGGGATATTTTGATTTTGCCCCAGACACCTACATAGCATAGATACCATATTCCATCTTGACTTAATGTGCATGTAAGCAGCCGTCATTAAACACGTCAGATGTAGTTAACAATGTGGATGCATTACTCTGCGTGCGATGGATTTTAATTTCCATATCTACGTGGTTACTGTTTCAGATCTAATAGCTTAGGAGAGAATCCCTACCTGAATAGCGTTTCCATGGAATCCTTACAGTCGGATAATTCTGATGACTGGGGAAGCCCCTGCAAGAGCAATGGAAGTGGCAAAAAGGCAGCCACACCTCTGTCTGGTAAGTTGTAGTTAATTGGATTATTGGTTTGTTTTGTTTGCTATGCATTGTAATTGATCTGAAGTATCAGCCACCAATTTCACTAAAACATTAACTCTTTTAACTGTTTCTAAAAATAGACATGTGTATTCATACAGTTGGATGAAATAGATATGAGCCTGAATAATTTATTTGAAATGTTCTAAGAATAAACTAAATTTTAAAATGTTGTAAAGAATTCCAGTCGGATAATTCTGATGACTGGGGAAGTCCCTGCAAGAGCAATGGAAGTGGCAAAAAGGCAGCCACACCTCTGGTAAGTTGTAGTTAATTGGATGTATATGGTTTGTTTTTGTTATGCTATGAATTGTAATTTATCTCATTATCATGCCACCATTCACTAAAACATTTAACTCTTTTAACTGTTTCTAAAAATAGACATGTGTATTCATACAGTTGGATGAAATAGATATGAGCCTGAATAATTTATTTGAAATGTTCTAAGAATAAACTAAATTTTAAAATGTTGTAAAGAATTCCAGTCGGATAATTCTGATGACTGGGGAAGTCCCTGCAAGAGCAATGGAAGTGGCAAAAAGGCAGCCACACCTCTGGTAAGTTGTAGTTAATTGGATGTATATGGTTTGTTTTTGTTATGCTATGAATTGTAATTTATCTCATTATCATGCCACCATTCACTAAAACATTTAACTCTTTTAACTGTTTCTAAAAATAGACATGTGTATTCATACAGTTGGATGAAATAGATATGAGCCTGAATAATTTATTTGAAATGTTCTAAGAATAAACTAAATTTTAAAATGTTGTAAAGAATTCCAGTCGGATAATTCTGATGACTGGGGAAGTCCCTGCAAGAGCAATGGAAGTGGCAAAAAGGCAGCCACACCTCTGGTAAGTTGTAGTTAATTGGATGTATATGGTTTGTTTTTGTTATGCTATGAATTGTAATTTATCTCATTATCATGCCACCATTCACTAAAACATTTAACTCTTTTAACTGTTTCTAAAAATAGACATGTGTATTCATACAGTTGGATGAAATAGATATGAGCCTGAATAATTTATTTGAAATGTTCTAAGAATAAACTAAATTTTAAAATGTTGTAAAGAAGCCATAAGCTAAGCACCAGTGCTTCCAATTTAAGCAATTATCGATGATTTATATGACAAAACATCTTTTTTATTATTTTGATCATAAAGGCTGACTCAGAGATTTTATATATTTTTTTAAATTTAATAGTTGACTAGAACTAAAGATAGTCACCTTAAAATGCTCCTAAGTTTAAGGTGAATCATATTTTTTGTTTTGATGCAGTAAACAGTTAGGTATTAAGTATAGTATACCAATACTTTGTATAACAAAATTCCAGATCCGGAATTTGAAAACAAAGTTGTGATTTTCTATTTGAAGGATGTCTATTTGAGCTTAGCTATTTTACACAGTGATGTGTGTGTGGACAAGCGATATATATGCAAAAAACAAAAAACAACAAAAACAGAAAATTGAGGACACCATCCGCAGGAAATCTCTGAGTCAGCCTTTAAATGAAATTTATGCTGCCACAAAGTCTTAATTTCACTAGTCTAAAAGAGTACAACTGACAAAAGGCTTAATGAAATTGACTTTTATATACAGGCTTGGTAATTAATTAAAATATCTGATTAATTGAACATCATCTAAAAGTCAAGATGTCAGTAAGATCATATACAAATGGCCTGGAAGTATATCGGAAATGCTTGGTCTAGGCTAAATATAAAATATGTGCAATATAATTGTGAACAAAAAATGATTTTCAACTTAAACCAAAGTGTGTTTTTCTAATACATTTATAAGTACAGTAGACTTCTTTGTCCCCAAGGAAGGACAACACCAAATAAACAAAATGAAATACAGGTTTGATTTGGGCCTGCAGTTTATCTCTCTAGCCCTGGGAATTATTGTGCTATCAAGGTTTTATAGACCTACATCATGGAAACTCATATGTTGGTAATATTACATCTTCCAAGGATGGATTTCTATGGCAATCAGATAAGACATCTAGTGACATGTTGACTCTTGGATGATGTTCAAATCCTATGGTTCATTACCTAGGATTTTATGGTCATGATGTCAAGGCTGTACAAACTAAAGGGAAACTACAAAACAAGTTTACTGAGTGCCCCAATTGTGATGTGTTTTCTATTTGTTATATCAAATATTCCTTTTTACAAGTGCTCATGGCAAATTTGTAGTTTCATCATCGATCAATGACACATGCTCATGTAGTGGGGAGTTGTTGGAAAGGATTACAGTAATGTTCACTAAAATGTACAGAAGGCCTTAGTTGACCAATGATAAACTATCAGCAACCCACAATCTAGATCATTGTTGGGTCACTTTGCCTTTTTAAATGTTAAGTGAACTCCCCACTCCCCTGGATCAATGTTGATCACTGAAAGTATGCTCTTTCAAATGTCCTACATGTGTATCGCAATATTTATTGGTGGGGCAGGAGGGGGTTTGCAGAAGTAGGGAATCAGATGAACAAAACAATATATATTTCCTCACATGTCATAATTGAGGGCAAGTGTTCCAATAATTATGATGAAGATTGCAGATGTACAATACTCCATACAGGTATAGGATGTTTAAAGATGTCTGAAAATATGTCTGGATCATGTGTTCCCAAACTGTTACAAAATAAGTGTTAAAATAGGCATATCATTTCTTAAATACTAATATTCAAAATTAAATATTCAGATGACTGAGGTCAGGAGTAACATTAGGTTGCTACTTTTTCAAGTGTTTTTTAATACAGGACACTGTTAAAACAGGGAGAATATTTCCAATATGTAACTTTCAAATAACAGGATACCTTTTGGTGTTAATCTGAACACCATTTTGATGTGCATGTTAATTTATAGTGTGGAAATTGTACAAACTTCAAAGATTACAATTATAGTATAGTATAGTAATTACAGATCAATAACACTGCATATGCAAAAGTCCTCTTTC